>UYYA01000157.1:0-100150 GCA_900624975.1 Angiostrongylus costaricensis | reverse complement strand
CGTGTCTGCTTATTGATGAAAAACATTGAATTATCAATTAATGCCGAGGTTAACAGAAAGTCGGTCATGGGAATTACTTCTTGGTTTAGAGTTTCTTTGTTTTGTTATGGAGGCGTCTGGCCGAGTGAGTTGCTATCAACTTGACCTTTCCAGGCTCTGAAGAAGGCGAAATCCGCCGAAACGTCAGCTTAATCGTGAACAAAGAATAGTAACACCTCGCGTTTGCTCAACAAAAATGCGAAGAAACTCCTTTTTTAAATTACAGGCGTTTGACCAAATGGAGGCGTGTGCTGTTAATACAACAAAATAACAAATACTGTAACACTTTTTGTGTAGTTCGAAAACCCAACAGAATGATAAGTTTTTATTTTCGATGTCTACTTTACTTTAGTGTTATTTTTACAATTCCACCTGAAAAGTTACATTGAACGTATAGTGCAGTGGTTAGAGTTATCCCAAAATGCAAACATGATCCAGGTTCGATTCGGCGCCTTGGATAAGACAAATCCTCGAATTTATCGGTCTGCAAGTGAACAAATAATTTATTTATATGATCTTATAAACTGATCTTCCTTAGCTGGTGAGAGGTTGGTATAGGTCTTCGTTGTCGTTGTTGTTGGTGTTGTTGGTCGATGGCTGACGTTTCGGCGATTTCGCCTTCTTCAGAGCCTGGACGTATTTTATATAAGAATATTTTAATTATTGGGTGGAAAAAAGACCCAATACCTTACGCCGTCAGTCAGTTCGAGACCGTCTCTATGATCGTTTGTGCAGCTCAGAAAACTGTATGATCTGTCTTAACAAGAGAGACGGGGATTCCATGAGTTCAGGTATAATATACTTGATCTCATGTAACGCATGCGGTGAGGAATATATTGTGGAAACGGGCAGCCCACTTTGTTCCCACATAAAAGAACATCTAGATGGGAAAGTTAAACTTCGGCAAAACACTCCTCTAGGTACGCACAGGGCACAAAAGCACAATGACGATGATTTTGAAGTGACTGTGCGGATCCTAGTGCAGGAATCGAAAACATCAACGCACAAAACTCTTGAGGCGTTTTGGATAAATTTCAAAAATCCAAAGATGAACCGGAAAGACGAATGCCTCACGTGACTAGACGCCCTAGTTCAAAATAACATTTTGACCCCTGGTTATGCCTCGCTCGGCACCTCACTTCAGCAACGCGTGGGCCAACCCCACTTGTAACATCACGGCGAGCAGCCTTTCTGTTCAATATGGCGTCTATTTGAAAGTTTGATCTTCATTAGTACTTTAACCTTTCATTTCCACCGAATAATAAAAATATTCTAATATAAAATACGTCCAGACTCTGAGGAAGGCGAAGTCGTCGAAACGTCAGCCATCGATCAGTAACTTCAAAAACAACGACAACGAAGACCTATACCAACCTCGCATCAGCTAAAGATCTGTTTATAAGACCATATAAATAAAGATATGATGCTCAACGAGACCCTAAAGCGAGCAGAATCCACTGGGCTACTCTTGCACTCGACAGGGAAAAATGGAAGATTTACTAGCACCCGCTCGAGTCACTCGACGATCAACGGGACTACTGGTGATACAGATGAATCGTTATCAGGACTAAACTTACTGAACGGAAAAATATCTGTTTGCATTGTTGCATAATTTTTCAGCAATTCGGAATAGGACACAGTTCGGGTTCGACTGAATCAAGAACGGGTGCCTCGTCCAAAACAACCATCACTTGACATACGACCGACGAATATTGGAAATGATCGAGTCCTGACTCACAGCTGGCAAATTCGCCAAATTTCTGTGATCACGGTTCCAGTGGGCACCTATTTTAAAACGTGTTCTGAAAGCTTAAATTATGGTCGATTTGAAAAATACTGTTTTGCTACTCGCTGTGCAGTAGGTAACACAATACCGACTGCTGCAAGATGGATTATTCGTTGAAAAACAAATTATTATGAACGAATACTCATTAGCAACAACAAGCGTTCTGTGTAAAAGAGCTTTGCCGGTTGAGGTTGCTTCATTCGAGAGGTGCTCAATTGAAGATCCGATTGGTTACGGCGACAAAGACACCACATCGAGAAAACGAACGACTAAGGGCCATCGACTCAATTAATCGTTATGATGAAGGCGAAGACGGCGAAACAACAACCGAATACACACCTTTATCACCCTAGTGTTAGCTTAAAAATTTAAAGATATTCTATAATTACTTAGAAAATAATTATAGAGTTTTACTGAGTCAAGGGATGGCAAGAGGCACCCAAGATTAAAGCCGTTAGGAAAATACAAATAAAGAGATGCACTAAAACAAAAATATGGAAGCTTTTCATATATAAATAACCTCTTACTTAGGAGTATTATGTAAATTAGTAGATACTATTCTTAGTTTCATCAACATTGTATTCTTCAGGCCTTAATAGCTAGTAGATTTGTCGATGGATTAATGTTCTGATCTTAAATTCTTAAAAGCCGACTTTCATTAAACCTTAGTAAGGGTAACAAATAATTGTCAGCATGGTCGATCCTCCTAAGGACCATCTACGCGTGCTGAGATAAAATCCACTCCCACGACCGACTTTCTGTTAACCTCGGCATTGATTGATAATTCGATGTTTTTCTTCAATAAGCAGACACGAGGTTGTTATCATGGAATTTATTAGGATACAATAGCTGACGTTTCGGCGGTTTCGTCTTCTTCAGAGCCTGGAAAGGTCGAATTGAGATGCGATCTACTCAGTCAGACACTTTCATAACCCCAGCAGATAAAATTTAACAAATAAATTTGTATTCGCATAAGAAACAGCTTCATTTAAACACTTACCGCTTATTTGTTGTATTTAAGTTAGTTGGTGGATAGCAGTCCCACAGAGTAACACATGAGACACTAACACTCGAAAGAACACTAGAACAGTAACACTCGAAAGACCGACTTTCTATGAACCTCGGCATAAATAGTTGATATATTTATTTATGTGATCTTATAAACTGATCTTCTTAAGCTGACGCGAGGTTGGTACAGATCTTCGTTGTCGTTGTCGTAGTCGTTGTTTTTGATGTTATTGATCGATGGCTGACGTTTCGGCGACTTCGCCTTCCTCAGAGCCGTGATGTTACGTGCGGGACTCTCTTATGCGAATACAAATTTATTTGCAAAACTCTGAACCGCAGGTGTCTATGGTGGGGAACGAACGCGCTATTGTCCTTTCCGGGGAGTAACGCGCTCACCACCACACCATGCGGGTCCTTCGTTTCGCCTGTCTCCCAGCTATTTCAATCGATCTTTTTTCCACAGCAATCACCTTTCAGCGGGTGTGGTGGTGAACGCGTTACTCCCCGGAAAGGACAATATCGCGTTCGTTCCCCACCATAGACACCTGCGGTCCAGAGTTTTGCAAATATCTCAGCAACGTTGTGGTTGTATTTCGCTTAGTAACCTGCCATGAAAATTATAGAAGGCAGAAAACAAAACGTTAAACATTACAAATTTATTTATTAAATTCTGTCTGCTAAGGTTATGAAAGCGTTTCGTTGAGTAGATCGCATCTCAATTCGACCTTTCTAGGCTCTGAAGAAGGCAAAACAGGCAAAACGTCAGCTATTGTATCCTAATAAATTCTATAATAACAACCTCGTGTCTGCTTACTGAAGAAAAACGAATTATCAATCAATGCCAAAGTTAGCAGAAAGTAGGTCTTGGGAGATGCTGAGATATTTGCAAAACTCTGTAGTGCAGATGTCTGCGGTAGGCAACGAACGCGCTATTAACATTTCCGGAGGCTAACGCGTACACCAACACATCATACGCGTCCTTTCGTTTCGCCAGTCTCTCAGCTAGTTTCCTATTGATCAGTGCTATCCGCAATCACCTGCCAACGGGATTGATCTTGACTCAATCTTCATGTCAGATCACGACGAGCTGCTTATGCTTATCGCTCCTCCAAAAACAGTAAAATAAAAGGGTATACGTGGAAATATGATGCTATCAGTGTCCCACGAGTGTACGAAATGTAACAACGCAAGACCGAGTAGCTCGACGATTGACCGCAGCGAATGTGGGTGAACAAGCCATATGTGGAATAAAATGAGACTGCTCTATCTGTTTAATCCAGAAACCAACATGTTTCGATCAATGTCTTGCACGTGAATCTTGTTATTGTTAAGCGCTTAAGAACGTCGAAGACAATATGATCCAAACTGTAGGCTTTCATTTATTACAGGCAATGGTGAAAAACAGAAGAAACCATAAATGTCCCAAAGGTAGGATTTGAACCGCATACCAACCAGTCTCACCAAAGTGCAACGATATTTCGTACGAGATAAATTATGAGTTCTAAAGAAATCGAAGACGAAAAAACAACCTCTTAATCGAAGAACATAAGACAACGTATACGTGATTAAAGCAAAGAAATGATTAGACGGTTAAGAAGGTGCGATCTACACAGATCATCTTATCAATTCTCGCATTCCCACTTCGACTTAGAAATGTAAGAAATAAATTACAGGAAAACGAAAGGTGACTTAACAGCAGAGAATAATAGCAGAACAAGCCGCAGTACACGATAAGATACGCCAGAAAACAACAACACAATGAACCGTAATGTGAGGTGCGATAGGAGAGCGACCTAATCGTCAAAATCATAGGAACTCGGAGTTCGAGAGACATGAAAGCCAAAATGTTCTGCCGTTCTAAAATATCGGTTAGATACAAAAAAACTGTAAAACCTCTGTGCTGCAAAAAGAAATGCTCTGGAAAAAACCGTTTACCGCTGGCCGATCTGTCCTCAGATATGAATCGAAATCTAGCCACATCACATCGCTACTATCAAGGAATGAGTATAAAACATCCAGAAAAATAAAACCTTGATATCCGGCCCACTCTGAATAGGATAATCACATAGTTTCTCTTTACATGGCTAACCTACGTTCGGGCTATTGTAGAAAGAAAAACCAAACACCCCTTTAAACAAACCGAACACTTCAACAGCCATCAAGTCGTATACAAATTATTGCTCCCAGTTTAAACAGTTCACTAATAAAAGTCAATTTTAAACAACTTTTCAGCAGTCGACAGTTCTCAATAATATGTCGATTTGTATTCATACAGAAAGGCATAGCTAAAAACAAAAAATGAAAATAGGTAGGTCAATTTTACCTATCGAAATTGAATACATATACCAAATCACTGTGGTCTACGTCAAACCGTTCTTCTATGAAGGAAACCTGAAAACAGTATATATAAAGAGACAAGAACAGACAAGAACAGACAAAGACAAGAACACAAGAGTCTCAACAAATTGAAAAAATAAACAATAAAGAAAACAGCCACAATGATGTTGAGATATTTGCAAAACTCCAGACCGAAGGTGTCTGCAGTGCGGATCGAACACTTTGTTACACTTTGCGGAGGCAAATGCGTTCACCATTACACCATGGGGGCTCCGCTTTGCCTTTCCCTCGGCTATTTTTCTACCTAGCACATTCTACTAATAAAGGAAACAGGTGAATAAGCGTTAGGATGGCTACCGGATGAATAAATAAAATAAATTTCCTGTATCACCTGTAGACCCGTTGATCGTCGAGTGACTCGAGCGGGCGCCACTAAATCTTCCATTTTTCCTCGTCGCGTGCAAGAGTAGCCCAGTGGGTTCTGATCGCTCTAGAGACACGTCAAGTATCATATCTTTCTTCAATGCTCTTTGTGAAGAACTCTGACCATTGGGTCGATGGTCTTCCTGCAGCACGTTTTATATCCCGAGGAATTCAGTCACTAAAGACTCATATTAATCGGTTACCATTCATACGCATTACGTGTCCGGCCTACCTTATCTTCGACTGTTTGACTTACAGAACGGCATCTTTGATTTTTGATCGTTGACGCAGATCGAAGCTTCGAAACCCATCCCTCACTTGTGTAGAACAGGATACCCCCAGCATCGTCCTTTCGACTGAGCGTTCGATAACACTGAGTGACCTTTCATTCTGCTTACGCAGCGACCAGGTTTATGACCCATACGTTAAGGCAGGAAGTACCGTTGAGTAGAAAATGTGGGCACGGAATCGGGTGTTCTTTTTTCTCTTCACTACAACCTCGATGCTCTCGAAAGCTCCCCAAGCCACTCGTTTTCTTCTGCTCAACTCTGGAGCTAGGTCGTTCAACATATTGATTTCCCGACCTAGATAGATATAACTGGAGCATTTAGAGATATTCGTCCCGTTGATCTTGAATGGAGCATGCAAAACCAATGCGTTCTTCATGAACATCGTTTTTGTGACCGAATAATCACTAACTTTTAGCAGAACGCTCTCATGCAGAGCTTTTCTCAGTTGTCACAAAGCAATACCTCAAACTTAGGTAATTAAACCGTTTATATACACGGATGCAATTTTGAAATAATTAATTTTCAAATAATTTTGGCGAGGTGGTATCGCCTTGCCCAACCCTTCTTTAATGTCGATGTTAATATCATTGTAGAATGGTAATATCTTGGTTGTAAATTTTTTATACAGCCCACGAAGAGTTTTCATATACTGAGTGGAGAGTCCCTGATTATTAAGGGTTTCCATGACTGCTTCTATCTCAATTGAGTTAAAGGCCTTCTTTAAATCGATGAAAGTGAGACTGAGCGGTCTTTTATACTCTCGCAATACTTCGATGAGTCTTGTTATCGTGTGGATCTGGTCCATCGTAACAAATCCTTTTCGAAACCCTGCTTGCTCATATGGTTGCGCTTCGCTCAGTGTTCTGTCAATCCTTAGCATGACTCATGTGAAAAGTTTGTAGACGGTAGAGAGCAAACAGATTGGACTATAGTTGCTGATATTGTGGAGGTCACCCTTCTTGAACCACAGAACGGTCATGCTGGTCTTCCACTCAATATGGACCCTGCATTCGGACAGGAACCGCGTGAAGAGTCGAGCCAGCGTATTCACGAGAACTGGCGAAGGGTCCATCAGGTGTTCATATCTCATCTTCTCCGGACTTGCTGCTGTTCGATTTAATCACCGACGTGATGGCATGTCGGATTTCGGAAGAGAGAACCGCTGGTACGACATATCCATCCTCCTTTATTTCATATAAGAAAACGAAGACGTGGCTACTGAAGAGATCTGAGTAGTATTCGTGAATAATTTTCTTCATTGCTTTTCTGGACGCTGTAACTGTTCCGCCTGGGCGTCGGAGTGCAATCGTCTTGGTCTTAAAATTGGCGAAGCCTCGGTGTCCTTTGTGAATGCTTTTTCCAGCCTCTGCAGCTTCGACCATTTCTGCTTTTCTTCTCTCTTAAGGATATTGTTTTATCGCCTACCTGCATTGTCTTGCAATTTCAGACGTCAGTTCGCTGTTGCCTGCAGCTCGTACGATTCCACGATGGCGTACTAGCTCAAGTGTTTCTGAAGACGAACTTCTCTTCGTGACTTTAGAGGTCTCAGCCTTCACAGCGAAAACGTGAAAATGTTGAATGAGGCGATCGTATTTTTCGTCGATGTTATCAACAGCGGCATCTTCCCAACAGTCGACTGGTGAATTGAATAAGTCCCAGTTTATGATGGTTTTCGGACTTCGTTTTTTTGAATTTAGCGGCTTTTTCTCCTTTTCGCGAAAAATAACATCTTGCACGAAGGAGGCGATGCTCTGATTACACGAAGAATTTTAGGACAACAGCCAAATCGGTTAGACAATATAGCAACTATTCCCAGAATAGTTTCTATTTCTTTCTATATATTTGTATCTTTCTACTACTGTATGTTTCAGTATTAAGGATCATATCCACTGTTTCTCAAGTTGCCTAGCAAATGTCGTAGTACGTAAATATTTCGATCCCTCCTTAGCAACTTCGATCGCTGTAAACAGTCTTGTTATGCAAACCTATTTTTGGGGGCTGAACTCGTTGTTTGTTATTACTGTCCAAAAGTCATCACGCGTACAATAACAAGAAGGGCAAAGGGCATGAGGATGTTTTGCGAGAGCAGTCTTCCGCCAGATGATATGTGGTTTTGAGAGGATATGGAAACGGTAGCCGACGAACGTTTTCGGTAAAGATGTTGGACCTGTGCCAAATACCGCCTTCTCCAGAAGCGTTTAAATAGGCTCGTTAATTGTTATCCAGGTTCGTCGACTTTCCAGGTTCACCCGTGTCGGGGTTCGCCGGCTCTTTAGATCTGTACCGTATTGGTCTCGTGTGTCACCAATATAGGTTATCGTATTTGTTAAGTCATACAGCATGTAGTCATTAATGTACATTAACTTCATCATATCATTGTTAAATGACAGTTGCGAATTGTACATTAGTTTAGCATCATCGTCACTACGTCACGCTTTCCTTCAGTCCAGTGTATCCTCATCATCATCATCATCATCATTATCCTGATCCTCATCCTCGTGTCAATGTTCATTGCTTTTCAATTGGTCTGCGGTGTGTTGTCAGTAGCGGCGGCTATCCTCAAATGCGTTCTGTCTGAAACGTCATCGGTAGCATGTACCATTCCTCCCACACGGTACCCCATGCGTACAAGACCGCTAGCCGGCCAACTTATGCTGTGTATTTGTTAAGCCGCTATAGGCTTATCATTTCTCAGTCGTTATCTTTCTCGTCCATAATCTCATAGGCAATGGTGGCACCTATCGATGCTCAAACTTCACGTTGCAGACATATCGTTATCCAAGAGCAGCCGCCTGACCGTGTTCCGCAGATATTCCATCTCGTTCGTAGTTACTTCCACAATCGATGCTTAGGTAACTTGCTATCCTCATCGATTAATGTGCAAGTACACCCAGCCGCTTTACATACGATCCCTAGCTTAATCTACTGCAGGGCTCATCTGCATCTCACTCGTCTGTTGCTCTAGCCCTCGGCTTCTGGCCACTGTACGCGCCAGTACGGGCGCCATCGTTCGTATCCCCTTACTTATCATTGTTATCAAGTTGCTGTTATCATAGTACTAATGTTGCAATAGTATTATTTACAATACTCTTATGCCTTCGTAAGCCTCGCATTAGTAGCAGGCTACAGCACCTCATAGCCTTGGACTTGCCTTATTTGTCTGTCAGTAGTTCTCCGGCGATATCAGTGTTGTATTGATGTTGCATTTAAGTATATAAACGGTTTAATTACCCAAGTTCGAGATACTGCCTTGTGACAACTACGAAAAGTCTCGCGTGGCATTTTCTTACGAAGTCGAGCATTCTGCTAAAAGCTAGTGATTATTCGGTGCCAAGAACTGACTCGAAGGCCTATTTACGACTAGCAACTGCAATAGACAAGACCTTCTATTTACTATGATGTCTATTTCGTTATGGTACTCTCCATTAGAAGAACCAATCGTCCAGCGTTGAGGGTGCGGCTTCTGGAATTGCGAGTTTTCATGGATTGTCTTGGCCGCCATGATAAACTCGGACAACCGCTTACCTTGTTCGTTCCAATCTAATCTGTGGGTTCCATTGTAACGTTCTTATTCGTGCAATCTTTCCGTTAAAATCCCTAATGATGACCTTGAAGAATGCACGGTCTTTTCTGTAGTGCCTCTCCAAGTCCATGTAGAACGCCTCCACTTCTTTTTGGTCATAGCTTGATGTCGGCGCGTAAACGTCAAAGATTGTCAAAGCCGGCATTGATCCACATCTCTTCAAACGTAGTCATCCAATTCCGGTTGCAAGTTGTTCGAATGAATCGATATTCAGAGCCAAACCCTTGTTAACCAGAACGTCGACGCCGCCGACTCCTCTGCTGTCGCATGTTCCAAGGAACAGTTCTTTTCTGGTGCCATGGAAGCCGTTGAATAAGTGGCGTCGTCTCGACTCGGACAGTCGATGACGTCGTGCTTATCCTTCTTAACTTTATGATCAAGTCTACTATTTAGGACTCGCCTGCAATTGTGCGTGCAATTGTAGGTGCAGATCGTCACCTTACTTCTTTGCGGTTTAGCCAGCTTAGAACGGCCCTGAGATTTTAGCGGCCTCCCTGTACTGGTCCTTCCTAACGCATCCGAATTGGGGACTCATTCGAAGTCAGAGGATTTAGGCCCGTTTCTTTTACTGCTTCTCGCTTTTTGATACCCACGTATAGCGTGGACGTGGAGGCTGGATAAACTCAGGGGTAGCTTGCCGGTCTCTCTCAGACTGGATATGGAACTTATTTGTTAGAGGCAACTCCTAATCGCCTCCCATATACTTCGCTGTCACTTGGTTGCAGGCTTTTGGCCGAATTGACTTGTAGAATACAATCCGCATAAACTAGAACGCACCCACACACGCTTGCATGAATACGCCTCGCAAAAACAGAAAGTTTACGTCAAATTGGTGCAGCAGAAACAGGAAGTCCATCCTGCGGAACCATCTGCTTCCCAGGGACTCAAAAGTCGCTTTTGGTCTGCGATCAAACTCATATCCGCCACCTGGGGATGCGCCACGTAGCCTCGCGACTAACCGGCTCGAGATTCATCACATGAGGGAAATCCGTGAAAATGAAATAGATAATAGGAAGTAATAATAAATAAGATGGTAGACCATATGGCCCTATTCTGTAATAAAAAAGTGCTGTAGTTGAAAAACACAGGAAACTTGCAGGTTTGGAAGTGAAAAGATAGCGTCTGGTTGATTCCCACTGTTGCACAATGGTATCGACAAAAAGCTCAACCTTGCACAACGGAAAAGCATTTACTGAAATAAAGTATACTAGAGACAGAAAAAAGTCTGTGACGAACGCACCAGTGGCTGGTGGTTGTTCTTGGTTCGTTCTTAAACGTTCAATTTGCCTCTCAACTAATGATACAATGTTATTCATATGCCCTAACAAAGCGAAATGCATTGATTCCAGGATATTTTAAAGATAAGTATTATCATCGATTTGCTTCCAGATAGTGTCCACTTCACGTGCATTACTCGGTACCAGAGCAATCAATCTGAGGGTATGCTCTAAATTTCGGAGGAGAATCCATGGAAACCAGTTCCTTACATCGTAGAGCATCTACAGAAAAAGGTGGTAAGAAAAAACCTCGAAAACGGTACGAGTAATACTGTGGCCTAACCCAAAAATTGGAAGTTGGTAGGTAAGACAGCAACCGGCCTTGCGGTATATGGGGAGACGGGAAAGATGGAGAAATTGTGCCTTATCCAACTATCTAAGCATGCAAGACAGTTGGTATGACCACACGAAAGCACTTTTGGAAGACGCTCCGAATCGTTGCACGGCTGAAAGGCCGGAGAAATCAACAGAAAACCAAATAGGACAAATTAATAGGAGACCAGATAAGAGAAATCAAAAGGAGACCAGATAGGAGAAATCAACAGAAGACCAACGAGTGTGTGCTATAAAAACGAATACACTTGTCTCCAAAAAAGAAAATGCGCCACATCTTGGATTTACCCGAAATTAAGACACATGATAGGCAAGTTTATTTCCTCTAAAACTTCAGTCTTGCATTCATTGCTCCTCACTCACACTCGAGATACATCAGTAATTCTGCTTTGTTTTCGGGCTGCAGAACAAGTAGACGAATATCGCATAGAGAAATGGGAGAAAGGACTAACTTGGAAACAAATTCCGCATACGAGGAATTCGACTGCCAGGCTCATCGAGGCTGTGTCGTTACCGAAGACGTTTCCACCAGCCTCAGTCAGATCGCTGTCTTCCCACTTGTAGTAACAGGATCTTCGCCCTCACTGCCATTTACCTCATTCTCCGGGCTCATGACGATTCGTGGCTAAGACTGTCCTGAAAAAGAAAAATGAGACAACGAGAGATTCTGCAACGCCAACGAGCAAACAGAGACCACCTCTAAGCAAAACGAGTACAGTAAAACTGGAATCACCATAAAGTAGTTCACCCAAATCACCACAAAAGAAAATACTAAGCATAAAATATCTTGAAAAAGTGTTAAACAAGTTCGATAAAACAAAGCGTCGAGAACTAAAAAACAAGCTGTATTTGAATAGCAAAAACGCATTACAGTGAAAATTGAAGTGGTCGCGTCGCGTGTTTCATTGGCGTGCACTTTCTGCCTTCGTGCGGACAATATCTTGTTGGCTTTACAAAATATCTTTGTTGTTAAGAAAATCAGTTTATAAGATCACATAAATAAATATATCAACTATTTATGCCGAGGTTCATAGAAAGTCGGTCTTTCGAGTTATTAAGAGATCTTTGTTACCGTCAACCCTATGTAGCTGCAGCAATGGTTTCCGCATAACAGAAATTCACGTGTCAATAAAACTTAGGGATTTTGTTTCGAAATGAGCTTATCAATCACTTAAGGACTGACCGGTGGGTATCAATGATTCAAAATGAGTGAATAGAGAACAAATAAGAACTAGAGTTTTGTTTCGTTTTCGCCTTTTTTCAAAATAGAACCGATTGGGATGATGTTGTCTTAAAAGTTGTGGGGAGGTCATGATGACCAATAACTACCTGCTAATGGATCTACTAATCTCAGAAACGATTCTCACCATCTAAGCCATAGCACTGAATGTATTACTGTAACAACTGTCGCTTCTTGAAATTAGCACCGAACTTCAGAATCACTACTAGATGAAAACCCCTCCAAATACTTCTCTCTGAAGTCCTAGCTGCAATCAGCAGCAAGAACCACGCATGAGCAGAGCTCCTAACCTAACAACGCGTTCTCCTTCGGTCGTTCTGTTTCAAGCTGGAAGCGACGAAAAAAAGGCAATTCCAGTAACTACTTGATAGAAATAAGGAGAGGAAGGAAATGAAAAGGAAGTCTCGCTGGACATTCAACCTTTCCTCTGGGAACATGACCCCTGTGTCCATCAACAAATTTTTACACGGAAGATAGGTTAACAGTGATATATCTATAACCATGTTTTTTCCCGCATGATGTGGTGATGAACGCGTTACTCCCCGGAGAGGACAATAGCGCGTTCGTTCCCCACCGCAAACGCCTGCGGTCCGGAGTTTTGCAAATATCTCAGCAAACCAACACCAGCGTACTAAATCGGCCGTTGCGAACAACTAAAGCGGAATTTTCATAGTTCTAGGAAAAATTGCAATGGGAAAGACCAAAAAGTAAACCAAGTTTATGCTAGAAGTTTTTATTATATATGATACAAACCGTCGTGATCAAAAGGAGCATTATCACATAGGCCGAGTCTGGAAAGTACAGCTCGGGAAGAAAACGACGAAATACAAGCAACGAATTCCTAAAACCATTATAACCTGTATCAACATTTCGTTGTTGGCATATAAATATACAATATCGATATAAAACACGAACAAAATTCCAAGGAACGTTAACAGGACAATGAAGAAACAGCTGTGTGGACAAACAGGGACTTGTGAGAGAATCAGTGTTGTAAGATAGGCTAACTTTGCTATGAAGCCCTCTTAAGCATTGCGATAATATGAGGTGTTGCTAATTATCATTTACATCCAATTTGAAGTCGTGAAACATTTTGAAATTGCTGCAGCTCCAAAGTCTTAGAGAATGAGCAACCTCATGTTTTACAACAGAGGTCCAACCAAAAAAAATAAAGATAGGGAAACATCGATATGACGAAATATAGAAATGGTCCCGTTGAGTGCGTGTGTGGCGCAGTGGTCGGAGGAGCCCTGCAACACCCATATGGAATCGATCCCCGCGCTCATGGCCCACCAAGCCTTCGATCCCTCCGGGGTCGGCAAATTGGTAACAGACTTATCTGGGTGGATAGCAGCATTGGCTCGATACATCGGTACGCCACGACGAGTCATTGTAAAGGCCAGATATACATTCAGTCACCTGATCAGGATCAATTGAAACTTTTACCGGAAGGTGGGAAGAATTACAAATGAGAATGGCAAATGTGACTTTAGACATAGAAGATAGAAAGGATAAAGCTCTCGGCGTTGGTCAATCTCTGAGGAATGCTCCGTGATTCGACTTCATTAAGCATCGTTGAAGGTGATTGAATGCATATCTGGCCTTTACAATGAATGACTCATGGTGGCCTGCCGATGTATCGAACTTGTGCTGCTATCCTCCTAGACAAGTCGTGCCAATTTGCTGACCCTGGAGGGATGGAAGGCTTGGTGGGGCATGGGCACGCGGATCAATTCCACATTTGTGTCGCAGAGCGTCTCCGATCACTGCGCCACACTCGCCGCTGACTTTAGACATAACTTAATAAGTTAAAGAAACGGTCGTGTAGCTTAGGAATGAGGAATACTATTTAATTTTTTTAAAGAAACATATCGTGCTAATGTTAGAACAACTTTCATCCGGTTCTCCCTCTTTCTCTACCTCTCTCTCTCTTTGGCATCCGCCATGCATTAGCAACGTCTTCAGACTTTGCGTTTCGGTTCGAATGTTATCTTAGTACTTCGAGCTCGTTCTAGAATATGGTAAGCGGTAGCGGAGCGTTCCCAGGTTCTCGCTAGTTTTAGGCGGCACACTGTGGGTAGAAACGAGCTTTCCACAGACAAGCTTGGCACCATTCTACTCCGCTTGATTGCATGAAGGACTTGACTATCGAAAAGAAACATGGAAAATATGAGTGCGTCGCGCATCATCTCCAGCCACTGCCGTCTCTTTATGCGAAGTAAATAATAAGTGAGAAATACTAGATTAGTAATAGTAAATGTGGCAAAATGGTAATTATATAGTAGTAGCAATAGATAGTCATAATAATGTAGTAGTAGTAGTAGTAAACATAAATTAGTGAAGTGAAATAGTAAAAATTTAGCATCACAACATAACTGCAACGTTAGCAACCTGTTTTAATAAGCAACCCAGAAGGAATTCCCAAACAACCAAAGCGAGAAGGAACAACAAAGATGGAATGAAATCCAAGGATCACGTCGAATATTTTATCATATTACAAACAAATGTGAGAGTTGTTGCAAATATGTTCATCACCGTCATTAACTTTTCAATATCGCCTACGAACAGATAAACAGAGGCTTCGAACACGGTAGTTCTTTTTTCTTTCTTTCGAATTCGCTGCAGATTCTGAAACAGCGGAGTTGTTCTCTGTAGCTCGAAGCGAGCTCCTGCGACATGGTGAATATCAACTTACTTTGGTTTACAGTCCATGTACGATGAACCGTTCTCTGTTATGCAATCGAAGAATTCGGCACACACATTGTAGGCGAATTCGGAAAGTCGGCAAATTATGACGGTGAAGAGAAAACACAAAACTTTAAGAAAATGGAAACCTTACTGTTTTCAGTGTTATTACTACCGACCCGTGTAGTTCCGGAATGTGAAGGAATTTCATGAAGAACTAATCTTCTATTTTCATAAAAGTATCTTTTCACAGAACAGAGTAAGCATCTATCGTTACATTAAGATTTGGTTTATTTACTTACTAGACCAAAAAAAGAGTTTTTCTAACCATTGCACTAGTGTCCTTTAAAAAGATCAAACACAGTAAGCCAAAAAACTCTTTTTTCTCAAAAAAAAAACCCCCATCTAATTGCAGATGTTCTTTTATTCCGTACAGGATATTTACTTCCCTCCTCACCGAGAATGGGTTGCGACTAGGTCGCAGATAAGTCACCTCCACTTGAAAACCCGTGCAGAAGCACAGACGTCAAAGATTTTGTTGAAGTTTGCGAAATCTTTCAATTACAAAAAGCCAAGCTGCAACTTTGGTGCAACGGTAATCCGAAAGACAAAGTGTTGTTCCAACAATATCTAACAACTGCCTAAAGAAAAAAAGGTTTATTGGAAGTAGTTATGATACAGGAGAGCGCAAACCGTTGACACTGAGAAGGTTTGCTACTTCATTTTGCCTGATTCTACTCTAATTTATAGCCAGTGCATGTCATAAAATTGATTTATCCATTTGCAGTGACCTAGCTGTACACTTGGCAGACCCTAGCCAGGCTGACCTCGGGATACCAGGGTACCACAATGGCTCAACCGGCAAGTCTCCAAAAAGAGAGGGAAAAGTGGAGACTTTGCTGGCGCCTGCACAACTAGTGAAGACGGACTATCCAAGTATCCAGGTAGTCAAGTAGCTGTACACTAAGAGGTTTTCTCATCTGTGGAACGCCGAAAACCTTCTGGAAAAACTTGCAGGAAATTACTTGTTTTCATTTAATGATTGAGAAAAAAATTGGAAGCAAAGTAATCATAGATACAGCTGGTGCGAACTTAGAAGGTAACGTAGAATGACAAAAGAAGCCGAAGTTCGACAAATATCATGGGCGGACTCAAGTAATCTCACTAACCAAGAGCTCCATTACATTGCTTTTTTGAAATTTTTTCCATTTGTGCGAGATGGTCTACTGAACACGGCACGAGGTCTGATGTAGTCGGATCTGACGATTCGGTTGACTGAAAGATTCGAAATATTCTAGGCTTCAAGGCAATTTCGTTAGTTTTTTCGCTGTTATTTGTGAAGAAAGGATATCTGTGGACGACATTGCAAGAAGGATAGAGTATTAGTCAAATCAAGGATGCTTGTCGCGCAGTGGTTAGGGGTGCCCTGAAACATATACGAGATCGATCCCGCTCCCCAGGCGCACCAAGCCATCCGTTTTCTTGGGGTCGGTAAATTAGTACCAGATTTGTCTACAGGCTAGCAGCACTGACTTGATACATCGCTGGGCCACTGGGATTCATTGTGAAAAGTCAGATATGGGCTCGATCAATCTAACGATGCTAGTGAAATCGACAGTATGGCGCTTCCCTTAAAAACTGATAAGTGACGACAGCTTTACTCTTTTTCTTATTAGTCAAATCATATATGAGGATTAATGGTCCTACGACACATCAGCGAACGCTGTTCTCGAAAATTGTTCAAACGACGACGAGCAACCGCAACATTACTCGATCTTGTCTACCCAACAGACCCAGAAAGCTCAGTGAATTAAAACGCCTTGCTGCAAACACTTTAAAGTTTTCCCTGTTCGATCAGTACCGAAAACTTATGCTTTCATCTACAAATTACATTTTATGCTTTTCTAATGTTCTTTATATTTTCGAACATGAGAGATGTTGAGTCCAATCGTAAAAGAGTAATTTTATAACAAACCGATGTTTCAGCTGGATTATGTAGGATCACACCAGATATTGCATCTACGAAAGCTTTAACTGCCATTGAAATACTGTCTTTGTCAAAAAAAATCTAAACACCATGCAGATCAAGAAATGTGTGCAAAACAACCGATATCTCATATCAGTGACTCTGGAATGTTTGGAAACATAACAGATGCTTGTACTAATAGTGAGATATGATTTTAGGAACCACGAAAATCCTACAGTAGATGATTAAAAGAGACTAAGTATAATCCATAAAACATCTCTACAATGAGGATAACTAAACAGCCATACTACATATGTACCAGACACGACGGTAAGAAAATTCCTTCTAGCACTGGGCATCGCCCAGGTGTAGACTGAAGCGACCGTCACCGGGTTTGAGGTGCACAAAAAAATTGTTCCGAGCTATTATTTTTGATGCTCTAGACTCCCATTATCCTTATACTAGCGCCAACAAATTAATTTCAGTCAGTCGCTTCGCTTGTGAAACCATGAATATCTAATATTTTGCTTCCACCGTAAATTGACTGGAAAACGCTTTTTAACAAGGGTGCTCAACACCAATAAAAAATTACGTTTCCGAAACTACGTTGGATTAAACGGATACACAGGAAATATTTTTCAACACCGTGAGTTATGGCAATCTCCCCTAACTCTAAAGTTTTTCATCTTACGAATGGAGCGAAACTCACTGTGACATTGTGATGGAAATTCCGAGCGTCAACGGAGTTGCCGTTGTGGTTTGTAAAATTGCTCTTAGAAATGCCTGTCACTGAAGGCACGACTGTTGTGGATATTTCACCTTGTTGTACTTTGTGGTTCAATGGCACGCGGCCCATGCCCACCAGTTCTTTTGTCGGTGTATTCCTTAGCGGAACCGCGTTGAACATCCACATAATACTTCCATTACCACTCCTTTTCTTTTCTTCTATAATGTTTGTGAGAGCTTTTGGAGTAACATCCTTCCCATTCATTGTTGATGGTAATTTCATAGTAGCGCGTTTATTACGAATAGCTTCGGAGTATGTGAGGGAATACAAGTAGAGCAATACAATGTACACGACCTTCATGAGCTGACGTAGTTTTCAAATGAAATGTATAGCATCCATTTTTAAAAATTTATCTCTACAGATAATGATTGATAAATGTTACGATGAAATCTTAACTCTTTTATTTACTGCCTTTCTCTTCTTAATGGCAGGGTATGTTGCGAAATATAACTCGTATGAAATGCAGAGATATTTGCAAAACTCCGGACCACAGGTGTATGCAGTGGGGAACGAACACGCGCTTTGTCCTTACCGGGGAGCAGCGCACTTCACCAACTACACCATCCGGGTCCTTGGCTTAGTATGTCTCTCAGCTAGTTCTATCGATCTTTTTTGCCATCAGCAATCACCCATCAACGGGATTGATCTGGGGAGCCAATATCGGCATTGAACCCAGTTAAGCTGGCAGACATGCAAAGCGAAGGACCCGGATGGTGTAGTGGTGAAGTGCGCTGCTCCCCTGTAAGGACAACAGCGCGTGTTCGTTTCCCACTGCATACACCTGTGGTTCGG
The DNA here is from genome assembly GCA_900624975.1 of Angiostrongylus costaricensis. Lineage (NCBI taxonomy): Eukaryota > Metazoa > Nematoda > Chromadorea > Rhabditida > Metastrongylidae > Angiostrongylus > Angiostrongylus costaricensis. The sequence goes on along the minus strand of UYYA01000157.1, from coordinate 81,604 downwards.
AGTTTTGCAAATATCTCAGGATTTCATGCGAGTTACGATGAAAGTCAAAAAGGTGAAGAGTGTCGAGAACGAAAACAATCCACTGTGATACGAGCGAATATGATTGCACTGAAGGCCCAATATAGATTGAGCAAAAGTATCATGACCATATTTTAAATATTACGATATTTAAGCTAGATGAGCAAGCCATAAAACTGTGGTTGAACTTCTTTCATCATATTTGGTGACCACTTTATAATCTATAACGATATTAAATGCGCCCGTAGTTTCCAACATACTTGATACTTGGAACATGAATGGGCCACCTTCACTGGTTGTGCGGGGTCCAGCATAATCTCCATTTTTCGAAGGTTTGCTGGTTAAGCCACTGTGGCTCCCTGGAATTCCGAGGTCAGCCTGGCCGAAGTCAGCTCCAGGTCGTCATCACCACAGGCAGCCGCCACCCTCGTGGATTGGAGGAAGATTTGCCACCATGCAACTGGTTTGATACCAGATCGGTGGTCGATTCTGGTTTTGGTTTACTGTTAGCTAGGCTTCCTGATAGAGATGCCTGAGTCCTTTTCAGTTTGGAGGACTCTGCCCATGGAATGAAACACCCCATTGTAGATCGCAGCCTGACATCACAGGAACACCTTCCAGCCACTTTTTAAAAACCGGATTCATATGTGCTTGAAGTATTCAGATCAAAGTATGGTTTTCGAAGCGACAAATTCGTTTCGATCTCCCACTGTACATCGCTGCCTCCGAACACCTGCCAGCCATGATAAAGAGATAAACCGTTAGAAGAAGTTTCCAACAAACATCTAAAAAGAGGTCAAAGTAGTATGACGACAGTTCGATACCGATTCGTTAATGGTATGCCATCGAGGCAAGCCATAGGACTACTGTACAACAGTTGTGCCGTTTTTTATGGTAGGGATATTCGACAGAACTTCTTCATTGTAACTGTTGTAGAAGCTGAAAAAGATAGTATGGCAGGAATCAGCGAATGGAATTAGATATTCCACGGTTTGCACTGGACAGACAAAGAAAAACAAAATCGAGGTATCAAAGTGATAGTGTTGTTGTCCACCATGAGCACGGTGGTGGTTCGACATTTCTCGAGCCCATCCAGTTTCCCAGAGACATTAAAAAAGAACACAAATTCTTTATTTATATGTTTTTATGAACCCTTTTATGTTGTTGAGCTAATGCGAGGTTGGTATAGTTGTCGTTATCGTTGTTATAGTCCTTGGCCGATGGCGGACGTTTCGGCCATTTCGTCTTCCTCAGAGCCGTGCTGTTACGAGTGGGACTCTTTCATTTTACATGACCCATCACCACAACTACTGTGCGGATTCCAGTAATTCTTGCACTCGATTTGTTTCTTCGCATCCGTCATCCACGAAGTTCTTCGTACTTTTCGTGTATGAGTTTAGCTGCAGGCTTGAGGCTTCGCGTCTTCAGTATAACATTCGCTGAATGCTGGGCGAGTCGATTCTCCCTAGAATCTTCGATAGCCGTGCTTGGGCGTTCCCACGTGGGTTAGAAGACTCGATCCATTCGTAACAGCACGGCTTTGAGGAAAACGAAATCGCGGAAATGCCAGCCATTGAGCAAGAAGATGAACAACAACGAAACAGCAACAATGACAACTATATCAGTCTCACATTAGGTCAACAAGATCAGTTTGTAAGAGCATATAAATAAATATATCGATCATTTATATTGAGGTCTATAGAAAGCCAGTCTTTTGAGTTGAAAGTTCTTCATTTATGAAAGAAAGAGGAACGAGCAGCTTTATAGCGTTGTTAAACCCTGTCGCCATGAGTGACACCTATAGATGTCATAATGGTGTTGCGGGAGTGAGCTGTGGGACACCCACAGGTTTAATTTGCTTTCTGATAAATCATTTTAACGCATGAAACTATTCTCCCACACTTTTTGTTGCCAACTGATAACTTGTAAAACAGCTGTTGTATTAGGCGTTGGCAGGTAAAGCTCTTTTCTGCCATTAAAATTATCCAAAAAATTTATACATTTTAAATGTGCACGTATGATATACGTCCCCCCTTATATATATATATATATATATATATATATATATATATATACACATATATACCATACATATAGAGAGCTATTTCAATTTTGACTCATAGTGAATGACAGCTATCGTATAGTATCGTATAGTATATCGTATAGGATGTGCCGCTATAAGAAAAACACTGAAATAGAGACTCATAAGTTGAGAAATACTTCCAATTACTCATGTTGATGTCTAGGTATGACGGACCATAGTAACATATTGCAAATACTTATTTACTTGGACACTTGGATGGCTCGACCCGATTGGTTGGGCTGACCCTATCATAATCTCCAATTTTTTGGAGCTTTGCTAGTTTAGCCATTGTGGTTCCTTGGAATCCCGAGGTCGGCCTGGCCAAAGTCTGCCCAGGTCGTCACCACCACAGGCAGTAGTCGCCCTTATGGACCAAATGGAGATTTGCCACCACGTGACTAGTTTGGTGTCAGGAGAGTGACGGATCCTGGTATCGGTTGCTCGTAGCTAGGCTACTTGATGGAAACGTTGGACTCCTCCTCAGCTTGGGAGACCCTGTCAGGTGGATGAGCCTCCGGCTCTATATCACAGCCAGACACCTAAGAACACCGCCGAGCCACGATGAGGCGGTAAACAGTTGGGAGGACATAACACATTCTAAACAGCATTATGAATATCACTTATATCCATCGAACATTAGAGCGAAACCTTTTATATAAAGCTATATGTTCACAACCCACCAAATCCACTAGTTATCGAAAAAAATATTGTTTTTTTTTAAAGAAAACCATCAAAACCACGAAGGAACGAATCCACGAATTGGTCGCCGTTCAGAACGCAACGAACTTGAGATTAGGAGTCGTAGCGGAAATCTTAAAAGAAGAACTTCTACTTGATAAACTGGACCTATAACTGCTGTTTTTTTATTGTGATCTTTTAAAGCGAAATTCATAGAAGTAAAATTCACCTATTCACGTCTTTATGTGAGTCGTATGGTAGGATTTTTATCACTTTTGGTTCAAATACCGTCGTGGTTCAAATTTGGTCTACGAGATTCCAGTAACGCAATAGCGAACGTCGATGGCACAACGATTCCGATACCAAACGCCTACCAACCGATATTTTCCAACAGGTCCGACTGTCGTGTTCACCTTCAGACACACATTTTTCACAACTTTCTAAACGCTTTCATCGTCGGAAGCCTTTCTCTGACAAATCTGGTAGTCGATATAGACGGATAGTAGCTTTGCTTGGTTTAGGAAGCGTCGAACCAGGGCTCAGAACGCATTATTGAACAGCACCGCTACCCAGTGCGCTTCCCGCTCACTTATGTTGCAGTTTCCTATAAAAAAAACTAGTAGTTATACAATTGTTACAAAATTTAGGAAGGAAAACAATAAAATACATAAACGATGTTTCTCAAGTGCATAAAGAACCATAAGAATAAAATTTACTGTTAAACAAAGAAACAAATGAAACGGTAGGAAAGCGGTGATGGTAGGCTTTCGAAAAAGTGATTGTTCTTAAAAGAAATTTCTAATCCTCTAATCGATTTTCAGTGCAGGCATTACCCGAATTCTTTGACTGATTGTAATCTTGCTAACCACTCCATCTATTGCTCAAAACGAAGACGCAACAGGCAAGATGGAGAGCGCAGCCGACCAGCGCATTTTCCCATGCTAGGTCATGGGAAAAGTGGGCAGACCAGCACTCGAGGCACTAACAGTATGTTTGTATATTTGAAATTAACGAAACGATGACAGATCTGGTCTCTGAGTGTGCTTGTGCTCCATTTACTCGGCTGTCATCACGCAACTGTGTGCGGGAAGACGCTTCTAGAGTTGAGGCCGGAACGCTCAATAGGCCGGTCTGAGTGTTCTGAAGACGTAACTTTGAATTTATTTAACTGATAAAATGGAATTGACAATACTTCTAGTGTTTTTTAGTAGCTCATCATTTAGAATGGAAAATTAAAGCTCGACTTGAAGAAAACTGCAAGTAGTGAGGATGGCAAGGACATTAATTCCATCTTTACGATTTGCTGGGTTAGTTTTGTTTTGCCTTTTTGCCTTGTCTACGATGTAGTCAGCCCTATCGAGAACCTAGTGTGAGTTATACGAACACGTAGAAACTGCATGAGAAAAGGACTAGAATAAATTTCGCAATTCCTTGATCTTATAAAGACCCTTGTACAATTGGCTGAAGGATAGGCTTTCGACAATTGCGATAATGCTCGTCATTGAGCACCATTTGAATGTAGACCTTTCTTACAAAGTCATTTGCGTTGGCCCAATGATGTGCGAAGTTACTGATGCTATCTTCTCAAGCAAAACTGGTAGCATTTCGCTGACGCCGGAAACATGGAAGCCTTAGTGCACTCGGGACGCGAGATCGAACCGTTGACTACGTGTGTATTGCAGGCCACCTCTATCCACCACGCACGCACATTGTATCACTTAAATTGAGTCAAAAATTTTATGATTGAAAAAGTGCTTTAAAAAATTATTGAGTGTTGCTACCTTCAATTATTCAAAACAGAGGTAGCAGTTCATTAACCAACTCAAGAAGACTGTACCAGTGAACTTCCAATTTATCACAGAGATAGCTAGAGGTTGCTAGAGATATCTATTAGGTTCTCTTCATTCCATGGTCACTCTAGGTGCTACATGTTTTGTGAAAACCTTTATTTTCACTATTATTAGTAAGAACGTGCCAATGGATTGCTTGTTCAGCTCTGGCGTAGGGAGTCGAGTATACTTCTCATACTTCGTTTATTTGGTGCCCCAGCTGAAGTCAACATTGAGCGCTGAAAGCGGTCATCCAAGATAGTCTTCCACACATTCTCCACTTACTTTACTGTAGGGTGGTATGATTAAATCGACATTTATTAGAGTATGCAATCCGCATAAGCTTAAGAAAACATATGGTCAAATTTAGGTGGAAGATATGAATAAATTCCATCGGGTACAAGCAATGCCTTTCTCCTGACTATACCTACCTTTCACGAAAAGTACGTCGGTAATTTACACCCTACCCACTATTGGTGCACGTGCGATCTTCAAAGAGTAGTTAATGGTGTCGTACAATACAAATATGCTCGTTACTTCGATCCTCACAACTGGGCAAACCAAATCCTATATCTCTCCGTGGTTGACAAACTGGTACCAACCAGACTTGTCTTGGAGGAGTATAGAAATATTGACTTGACAGATCCCCGTGCCAGCGAAAGTCACTGTACTGGTTAAATATGTATTCAGTCACCTTTTCGATGGAGTCGAATACATGGTGCGTTCATAAGGGATTGATCAACCTCAAGCACATCGCTTTTGCTTGCCATCTGTGTACACAGCATGTTTCACCCGAACAGACTGGTTTGAGTTCCTTCACACTGAGGTGATCGGTATAATTAGCGCATTTTAGAAGGAATTAAAGTCACGGTGCACTTTTCCACCAGCTGATTAGAATTCGTCGCTACTTCTTGGCTCCATCATAGTGAACCAAGTGAGCCAGCCAAGACAACTCCTTGCGTGTTGGTGAAAACACCATGCAAATACCATGATCGGGAGGCACACGGTTCGATTGCTATCACATGCTGACGTTTCAGATTTGAAGTGTCGTTGAAACGGCAATTCTTAGACGAATTCTAAATTTTAACTTTTTATTTAATGCCTCTTCCAATTTTTCATTGCAGGGTACTATGTGTGATACAGCCAAAATGATGCTGAGATATTTGCAAAACTCCGGACTGCACGTGTCTGTGGTAGGGAACGAACGAGCTATTACACTTTCTAGCGGCTAAAGCGTTCACCACCACACCATGTAGGTCGTTCGTTTCGCCTATCTCTCAGCTAATTCTATCGATCAGTGGCATCAGCAACCACTTGCCAACGGGATTGATCTGGCAAGCCCAAATAGGCAATGAACTCAGTTAAGCTGAGACCACAGTCGAAATCACAACTCGATCGGACGAAATTCGATCGTCCTCAATGATCATAAGCGAACACAAGAAAGTTGTACTTTGTCATCTATGGCCGCTTGAGGTCAGTTAATTACGTCTCCAATGTTTTAGCTTTCTCAATTGAAAAATGTGACGAATTAACATTTTTTCGTTCTATACAGAAGGAAAAAAGCAGTTTATCTTCTCAATGATTTTTTCTTAAGAGTTTTCATATGTGCTCGGGTCCCCAACTTTCTCATTCAGATGCTTCCGATTTAGATCGACAGGCGAACTCCTCGCACTGAGTTTATCCTGAAAAGGCGTTTTTAAACGAACTAATAATACAAGAAGCTGGTAAGGAGCAGAAAATAAGATTGAAAAGAGCTTACTGACCTTCCTGATCAGAACAGTCAGTAATTTTTAGCTCAACGCACAATTCTACGATCACCTAAGTGCTTTTCAAAAACGCGCCCATGTTTAGTGATGCAGCACGGATTTTCTTTTCATTCTCAGTTACTCCACAACATTACCTAAAATGACCAAAACAATACAAAATGGCTGAAGTGCTGCAAATCGACTACATCTGTTCGGCAGAACGAGGACAGTACGGATCGGTGTCAATTAGCAATACCTCTAACCAGAAACTATTAACTTATAATATTAGCAACGGCCAAACTCACATCAAGAAAACTGATGAACGAATTGAGCACCTGCAAGAAGCACATATTCACTGCCACCCAAATATGAAGCGTAATTGCTCCCAGGTACATCCAGAAGGGTCCGAGTATTGCGTAAAACTTCTGTTCATCGACAAAATGTTGCGGCAACGTATAGGTATACTTTATCCGATTACCTGAAACCCGTACAACCATCACACAAGTCAAACCAGAAACCTAAATTATGGAAACGTAGTAAAGTAAAGACGCAGAAAGTCAAAGAAAGTTATTGGAGTGGATGGGTGGACGAATGGATGTATAAGGAAATTGATTCATGTAGAATTTATACAGAATCGTTTAGTCGAAAACGAAGGCATGGAGTCGAGTGTTTTTTGTGTTCTTCGTTACATCATCGATGCTCTTGAAAGCTCCATAAACCTCTCACGCCCCCCTGCTCAACTCTGGGGCTAAATTGTTCATCGTGATGGTTTCTCGAGCTAGGTAGACGCAGCTTGAGCATTCGCAGAAATTCATTCCGTTAAACGTGAGTGGACGTCTGAAACCAATCCGCTCCTCAAGAACGTCGTTTTTGTGACATCTAGTCGAAGGTCAACCTTTCCGCAGGCTTTATCAAAATCGATAAGCATTCGTTCTGCTTGGCTAATAACTGGTGTCACAAGAACGACATCATCAGTAAACCGAAGGTGGTGTAGTTGCTGACCATCGATTTTCACTCCCATATTATCCTATTCCAATGTTCGTATGACGTTCTTGAGAGTGGCGGTAAATAATTTTGACGAGGTGGTATCGTTTTGCCTAAACCCTCTTTTGACGTCGACGTTCATATCATTGTAGAACGGTGATATTTTGCTTGTGAAATTTTTGTAAAGCTCACGAAGAATCTTTATATACTAAGTAGGGACTCTTTGACTATCAAGGGCTTCCATGACTACTTACATCTCAACTAAGTCAAAAGCTTTCTTTGAGTCGACAGAAGTGAGAGAGATCTCTTCTCTATTCTCGCTACTCTCCAATGACTTTTGTTACGGTATAGGTGTGGTCCATCACGCTTAATCCTTTTCGAAGCCCTGCTTGTTCACACGGGTGTTCTTCGTCCAATGTATCGTCAATCCTGTTTAGGAAGACCAGAGTAAAGGGTTTGCAGAGGACAGACAGTAAGCAGACTGGGCTATAGTTGCTTATGTCGCAGAGGTCACCCATCTTGAATAACAACATAGTCTTGCTGGTATTTCACTTAATAAGAACCTTGAATTCTGACAGATAAAGTGTGAAGAGCCGAGCCACTATGTTGATGAGGACCAGGAAGTTTCTGCAGGTGCTCAGCTCTTATGCTGACCAGGAATTGTTCGATTCTTCACCGATAAAACAAGACGAGTTTCGCAACGGACAGCCAATGCAGCGACATATCCAACCTCCTTTATTTCACATGACGACAAAATGACTGACTATTAAAGAGATCTGAGTGGAATCGTGAATGAATTTCTCCATCGCTCTCAGGAATCTGTAACTGCTCCGTCTGGGCGTCGCAGTTCAACTATCTTGGTTTTGTAATAGGCAAAGTTCTGGTAAATTTTGTGAAAACTTTTCCTAGTCTCTGCACCTTCGACCATAACTGTGGCTCATTTCTTCTTATGATCTTCTTTTGCCACCTGTTTGCATTGTTTTGCGAATTCGGCTGTGAGTTGGAGGTTGCCATCTGCAGCTCATTCGATTCCACCCTAGTATATCAGCTCAAGTGTTCCTGGATGCAGACACCTCTTGGTGGCTTTCGAGCCCTCAGCTTTCGTAATGTTAACGCGAAGATGTTAACTAAACCGATCGTAGTCCTCGTCGTTGTTATCAAAAATGGCATTTTCCAAACAGCTGAGTAGTGAGCTGAATAAGTACCAGTTCGTGGAGGTTTTGATACATTGTTTTTTGCATTTAGTGGCTTTTTCTCGTTTTCGCAAAAAATGAAATCGTGCACGAAAGAGAAGTAGGCGATGGCCCGGTCCAATGTAGAATTTTAGGACAAAGGCGACATCGGTTAGGCAAAACTTTCGATTTACTTCAATGTGGTCGATTTCGTTATGGCACTTTCCACTGAGAGACTTCCATGTTCAGCGTTGAGAGCACTGCTTCTGGAACAGCGGTTTACCATGAATAGTCTTTGTTGTCGTCTTAATCTCAGACAACTGCTCACCCTGTTTGTTCCATTTCAATCCTTGAGTACCAATGTGACGTTTTTAGACGTTGTTCTGGGTCTAGTCCTAGTATTACAATTTCCAATGATGACCTTGAAGAACGTATACTCTTTTCTGTAGAAATTCTCCAAGTCCATGTAGAACGCTTCGACTACTTTGTTATAGTTTGTTGTCGGTGCGTAGATAACGAAGATAGTCAAAGCTGGTACTGAACCACATCTCCTCAATTTTAAACGGCCGATCGTTAGTTGTTCAAACGAATCGATGTTCATGACCAAACTCATATTGACGAGAACAGCAACGCCGCTTAGCCCTCTACTGTCACATGTACCGAGGAACAGTTCTTCTCCGATATGGTAGACGGCGTTGAATGGGCGGCGTTTTCTCGTTTCGGCCAGTCCGATGACGTAGTCCGATATTTGGGTGGCAGTGAACAACGAGAAGAGGAAGGGTGGACGATCGACAAGGATCGTCGGTTCTGATGAAGACGAAGACGTCGAAACGTTAGCCGAATAAACATCTCGTATCAACCTCGTGTAACCTCAATAGTATAAACAAATCTCGGTGCATAGTTTTGTAAAAATCGTATATCAAAACTAATTCGTATCATTGCTATTGATTCCCATTTCAACACGAACACCAACAGTGAATGGCAAAGAAATGAATGGAGAACGAACAAATGACTAGTACAGAACATACCCAACATTTGCACATGGAAGACGAGACGGACTCACCAATAGCCATGATGATGACTATCGCCACAGCGATTATGTCAATGAACACCATCAAAGACGTGACGATCGTCACATGAGCATGTACAAGACTTCTACGCTCATGAAACACTCCGATCATCTGAAATGGAAACTTATCGAAGAAATCGAAAGAAAAACAATAAAAGAGAAAAAAACGATTTTGTACGTATGAAGAATAAGAATAGTAGAAAAAAACAGTGAACAATAATTTTCTCGTCACCGTTTTCATTCTTGTTCTTTCTTTTCTTCAAATGAACTAAGCGAGCCTGGACTTAAGCTTTTTCTAGGTTTTCCAGATTTTTAAAACCATCGCTGCATTGCTTTTTGACATCCAACATTAATATTGTTTCTTTTACAACTGGCGTTGATTCAGTTGCAAAACAAAGCCTTAGAAATAGAAAAAGTTCAAAAATTACGAGTCGAGAACCTAACTCTGCGGGCCGTACTGTCTATTTTTTCCTACCATGCTCTTTCTGGTTCGAATCCGGTTGTTGCAAAATTGACGAAAACACTTACGAATCATTCAAGTCAACTGTTCTAAAAAGAGAGCGAGTTGCTGTCGCCACTTTTTTCTTTCATTTAATTTTGTTTAATAATTGATTTTGATTTTTCAATTTTGTAATAATTTTCATAAATCTTATTTTGTAATATTTTGACAGCATATTTTCATAATTTTAACAATATTAATAATAAATATGGTAATTTAAAAATAAAAACTTTGATCGTTTTGTCATTTATCACCCTCCAACCATTCGCCGCTCTCAAATTATTTTTACCATTCCTCATCTTTTATTGAAGCATTCAGTACCGCACAAATCGTGCCGGCCGCATAGAGGGTTCCCATACAGGCGACTACTGGTCGAAAAGCGTCCACATTCACGAAATAGTGTTTTTGTTCCAGGCAGTAATAAGTCACTCCAACCACAATGAGGAGTACGAGCTAAAAATGAACGCAAAGAACTTTTCATGAAAGACGCAATAAAAAGCAAAAATTCCAAATAGTATGAAGCAAAGTGTGCTGTAATAATAGATTTCTTTGAACTGTTAATATAACTTTAAATGTAAAGGCATAAAAGGATACAAGCTGTCCGTAAAATTTCGGAAGATGCACCATGCATTACACCGCATTCGTGGCGTCGCAGAGCTCAATGAAGACTACTCTATGCAATGAATTCCGGTGACCTATCGAGGTAACAATCCATGTAGAGATAGGTTTCTATCCTACCATGCAAGTCTTTTAGTCTTCTAAAATTTGCCCAACACCAAGCGGATTGAATGTTTCGTTACCCGAGGCACCAGATTGATCCAAAAAGCATGTCTCCTAAACAGGTCATCCTCGAAAACATCAAATGAAAACCAGTAGTCAATGTTGTGGTTCTTGAGTGAACACTTTTGGAAGCAAAATAACTACCTCATACCGACTAACAACAACTTAATTGCTGTCTAAATGATTCTGTGGGAAAAATCCCACAGCCCGCATAGCTTCAGATCTGCTACAAACAAAAAAGAATGAAGGGGCATAGATCCAGTCTTCCAAACGACATGAAGAACTCCTGGTGCTTTGTGCAACTATATGATTTTTAAAAAAGCAATCGAACTCTCTACTTGGAAAGCAGCAACGACATACGAGCCAGTAGATGCATGCAAAAGCTCAAAGCAGGCAGTCGGATAGAACGGAGGACAGCTCGATATCTTCTGAAATATGCAAGATTATAGAAGAAGGTGAAAGTTCTTATTTTTCAAAAGTTGACTTCGCTTTAACATCGGAACAAATAATCAACGTGTATCCTTTCACTGATAAGCTAACATTGATTTAGGTTGATTTAAAAAACCTTATACAGATAGCGTTTCGGCGTCTTCGCCTTTTTCAGAGTCGAAGATCTGAGTCGATTGTCCACAGTAGTTCCACTATCCATTTGTGTCTTCGGATGAGGTCAGCTGTAAAGAAGACTACGACGCCGAAACCTTAGCCGGATAAGGTTTTTTTATGAGCCTCCTATGAGCTAATCAATGGAAGGGTAGATATTGAAAGCTTCTAGTAAAACAAGTAGGTAGTTTACAAGTAACTGGAGGTTTTTAACTAGAATGTCTGCTACTATCTTTTCACGGCAGGGTATTAAGTGAAGTACAACCACAACGATGCTGAGATATTTACAGAACTTGGACCCATGGTCAGATTCGAACTCGCGGCTTCTCTTTCCGGGAGCACATGTGTTACCCACTGCATTATTGAGACTCGCGCTTTTCCCTCCACTTTAACTTGGTTCAATGCCAATTTATCCCTCCCAGATCACTCCCATTGATGGGTGATTGCTGATGGTACCATTAGGGTAAAAACTGACAATGAAAAATGCAAAAGCATAGGTCTCAATGGTGTAGTGGATAACGCGTAAGCTCCTGGAAAGGGTGATCGCGAGGCCGAATCTGGACTGAAGTCCACCTATTGCAAATATTTCACCATCACTGTGGTCCTACTTCATATATGAGTTTTTAGTTTCCATCAAGCTAAGATAATGCCCCATTGACTCCCGCCTCTCACCCTTCTACAGCTATTAAGAATTGCGCTACCTTGTCGTACTTTGAAGTACAGAGTGGAATTCATACACCTCTAGAATGGGAACAAGTTCGAAATTTTCGTCTGAAACCTCTGTCATGAGGAAACCACTACTAGGAATTACCGTCATGTGGAAAGAAACCCCCCATCTACGTGAGAAACATTCATTCGACCCTCAAAAGACGAGACGATGGATACCTACGGTGGTGATCTGAAAGTGCCATGGTACGGTTATCTTGGGATTCTATGGAAAAACTTTTCTTACCAGTAAAATACCAATCAAATGGAAATGGTGCTGGAACTTCCTTCATCAAGATTATTCATAGATAAAGGCAACTTAAGTACGAAGTAATTAAGAAAAGTGATGAGGAGAACATCACCTCAGTCGAAACAACAGCCATGATGTCAGGCAAGTGAAGTTGTTCGTGTGTATGAAACGATTCAAAGTTATCTGTAAAAGTTGTCTCTGCTCACTTTGGAAGAGGAAAATTTAGAAAGGGAAAACTACCAAGTGTGAAATAGAAACTGGTGATGAAAAATGAGAACGAAGAAAAAACGAAAAAAAAGAAAATAATTGTGAAATTATGATGTTCGTTTCATTCGCTACAATTAGAAAACCTTGCTACCGTATAATCCATTCTTTCCTACTCAACGATATAAGCATATTTGAATAATGAAAGTATTTTTTAGTTGAATTTGACCCAAAACTGTCTGGGACAACCGGCTCTTATTCTTCCCATACTGGCAAAAGTTGATTGTCACCAATTCGATATCACGAAACTAACATGTCATCGTCTTTGTTGGATGATGATCAGACTATGACCTTTTAAGCCACGTCCTTAAAGTGCCAAAAGAAAAGTTGCTTAGGCAGAGAGAAAAGGAGGAAGTGAAAACAACTGCGTAAATCAATTACAATCATCTGGCGATGGCAGGCAGGACAGACGCGCTCAAATGGATGAGAACCCGACAACAACAAAGGACAACACAGTAGCGATTGCTCAGTTAAGAATACGACGACGACGATTAGTGCAGCAGTGTCAAGATATCGATCGATGGCTGTTGACCTCAATTCGCTTTGATCACATGATTGCGCGGCGGCATCGATCGATATCGGTGGAAATCATGACGACGCGCAACCACTGCATTATTTATGGGAGCAATGCAAAACAAAATATAGCACAAAAATTTAGTGGTTAAGCCGATGCACCAATAAATGTGGTGGCTCGCACAGTGATAGAAATATGGGTAGAGGAGTTAGTTGTTAGTTCGGGTGACTACTCGCCTTGTGTTAATGTGCCACGCGGAACTTTTCAAGCGGTCTCATGGAACACAATTCCAAACTTTTTTTATAGCCCTTTATATAAAATAGCAGCAGTACAATATTAACGGTGTGACGATGTTCAGAAGGTTGAAGGATACAAGAACCAGTTTCAAGGAGGAAGCTGTAAGGACCCTGGTAGAGAGAACTTGTAGAGAGAGCTGTGGAGAGATTTGTGGAGAGAGCTGTGGAGGGATCTGTGGAGAGCACTGTGGGGAGAACTTCCTTCAGACCTGACGGAGCAGCTTATATTCCTCCTAATATAGGCGGAGTTTGAAGAACTAGAGACAATGAAAGAACTAGGCTGAGAGGAACACTCCAGGATGTTTCTGAAGGCTAAACAAAACTTTTGCAGAAAGCACATCTGGCAGCAGTGTAGCCTATACAAAAACCAGATTGGAACTATAGGTGCTGACGAATGCCTACAGCTGGCAACTGCTTCTTCAGTGGCCGAACTGTGGAATCCAGAAGAACAGTGGTTAAAGAGAGGTTACAGAATACCCTCCCAGCCATGTGCAAGGCAGGCGCATGAGATGGTCGTTATGAAACAAACTGTGGAATGTGCAAGAATAGATCTAGGATAATTGCCAGTAAATAAAGTTACTGCAGGAGGCATAAGATAGTATAGAAGATGGGAACAAATCGGGGATTAGTTACTGTAGAAAACCTAATTGATTCTGGCACACCACAGTTGACAAGAGTACTCCATGAGCCTTTTTACGAATTTCTGAACAGACGCATCGCTTGAACTCTGGTGAAAACTGAATAAGAAGCATATCCATTGGAAGTAAACAACGACACGATGAAAGGATGTCTTAAAGTACCAAATCCTACTAAAGTATTGATGGATGTTAAAGGTTTAGAAAATGATCGGTCTTTGAGGAATGGTAGATGCATTCGACTCCAATAAATATCGTGTAAGAGTTTGAATGCATATTTGGCTCAAACAATGACCGTAGCCTACCAATGCGTCAAACCAGCGTTTTTATCCAAACCTCCAAACAAGTCTGCTAGCAACTTTCCAACCTCGAAAGAAATGGGGTTTTGTTACCCCAGAGCGCAGAATCGCGCCGATGGCCTAGTATATATTTCAGGCCACCTCTAACTACTGCGGTGCACTCACCTGTTCAATGGAATATATTTTTTATTGAAGGTTTTCGACTAAGTCACCTTCCAGTAAAGAGTGAAAGAATATATAAAGTTTGGCGTTAATCAATCTTTGAAGAATGCACCGTGCATTAAACTCTATTGGTGTTGTCGTTGAAGTAGCTGAAGCATATTTGGCCCGCACAAAGACTTGTGGCCTATCAATGTTTTGAGTGAGTGCTGCTATCCTCCTAGAAGAGTCTGGTGCCAGTTTTCCGATCCTAGAATGGTGGAACGCTTGGTGAACCCAAAACCAGGGATCGAACCAGAGAGCGAGACAGTATACATTGCATGGCACCTCTTACTACTGCGCTATACTCGTCATTACATTCAATTATGCTGTGTTAAACGTACTTTCATCGAATTATCATTGAAAAACGAGTAATTGCGCATAAAGAATAGCTAGTTATTTTTTAAGAAACACCAAATCGTCAGTAATGATTTTTGTTTGATCATAGCAATTCTAACTGAATCAAGTCATTCCTGTAGCGCTTTTAATTTAGGCACCCAACTTTTTCGTGTATGACAACCACTCGTATTCGAATAAAGGCACTAAGGGTATTTAGTAAGGTTTGTAAGCTTTATGAATATGTTCCGCAAAATCAAAAACTCATTATGTCAATGTAGATAGGCGATAAGGATAAGGAAGAGGTTTAGAAGTTGACACAATTAATTTGGCGCTAAGGTTAGCTTTAGTGATAACCAGCACCATCAAGTCTTACCTTTTCAAAATGGCAGGATTGTTCTTGGATTTCGAACGGCAATATGCAGTTAACGGTTGATTACCCAAGAATGGTGTTCTAGGCTGAAATCGAATTTGACATTTCCACCAGAAAGCGTAAAAAATAGTAAATCAATGCTAGAAAACACTAAGCCGCCTGAAAATCGAACAAATGACCATGCGTGTGTTGTACGAGCATCGTGAGCGTCGAGGTTGTGGTCTCTGTGCTGTGGACTTAACGTTCAGTGGAAACCTCTCGTTGAACGGCTTTTGACTACCGTTTGTCGTTTGCACGCATCCCTTTTACGAGGGAGGACGGAGCTTTGGATCCTCTTTGTGACCTGGGTGATATGAGTTTCTACCAGCGTCATGCACTGCATGCGCCACAGCCCTGTGCTGAGTTCGCTTGTCCTGTTTACCTAGCGTCCAAGTTTCTAACTTTTCATACGTTAACGTTTGAGCAATGAAAAATAAGCACATCGTTCTTTTCCTCTTTACTAAATTATTGGTGCTTCTGTGATCCTTTCAAGAAACTTGTTTCCACCTACTTAACTGTGGTGTTGAACCATTCATCATATTGACTTTCTCAGGCGGATACATATATCTGAAAAATAAGGTGGTCTTATTTCAGTTTATGAGATGTTGGCAGAGAACACCGTAGCCATGACCAACGTTTTTTTAAGATTCTGAAAAAAGCCATTCCTTTCTCAAGTATTTTCAAAATCATCGGCTTCGCCGTGCTGATCCTATCAGAACCATATCACTAGCAGAACGAGGATGATACAAATTACCAGCTTTCACTCTGGTCTCATTTTATTCCTCATTTCGTATGAGGTTTTCGAGATCGGCGATAAAGAGTTTTGCCTAGATTGAATCACATTATTGGACTCCCTTTTTTATCTCGATTACAACGTCGTTGCTGAGTGACGAATTTATAAATGTGAAGTCGTTTTATATCTCAAAAAATCTCATTATTTATTGAACGAGGACGTCACTAGGTGCTTCAAAAAGTTTCAACATTGGCTCTGTCTCTAATTAATGGAAGATTTTTAAGTCGACGAAAACGATACAAAGCGACCTCTGGTTCGGCCATCGAGCCTTCACTTCATACATGAAAGCGATGGCAAGACTTGGTGTTAATCGACGTCCCATGGTGAACCGTCTGATTTGTGCAAAATATCTTCATGACGATTTGAAGACTCGAAACTAAGACACTTTTTTAAGAGAATCATTATTTGTTGAATGGACAAGCCATGCATCACAAAATGATATCGAAAGCCATGCTACAATATATTTGATCTCATGTGGTGAAGCACACATTGAGGAAACGGGTAGACCGCTTTGTGTCCGTAGAAAAGAAAAACTAGATGGGAAATTAAAAAATCGCCAAAGTGCTCCGCCAAAGTATATATGTATATATATATATATATATATATATATATATATATATTCAACACGCAAGACTGTTGAAGCGTTTTGGATAAATTTCAAATATCCAAAGATGAGCTAGAAGGACGAAAGCCCCATTATCACGCGTGCCTTGGATTTATCTGGGTGCATATCACTCGTCGTCCAAATTGAACAACGAAGGAGTGGTGCCACACCTAACAAAACAGTGAGCAGTTTTTAAACAAAACAGCTTTTATTCGTATATTAGATTATCATCACTACTATTGATAGTTCCCTGTATTATACGGACACCGTTACATGAAATACGTCTAGACTCTGAAGAAAGCGAAGCCGCCGAAACGTCAGCCATCGAATCACGACAACAGCAACAACAACAGCAACAACTGATACGAACCTCCCGTCAACTCAATAAAGCAGTTAACAAGAATATAAAGTACTTATTACGTTTATCAAGAGGCAGGTAGCACAGTGGTAGTGATGTCGGTCATCACGAACATGGCACTAGTTTGATTTCGCTCTGGACCAACCAAGCCTTTCATCCCTCTGGGGTCGGAGAATTGATAGCGGACTTGTCGGGAAAAAAAATCGCTTTCCGCAATCCAACCGGGAACGCTCGAGCCCGGCTATCTCAGGACTCCAAAGAGAATCGCTTCAAACAGCATTCTGCGACATTCAAAATGAAATGAAAATCCAAAGCAGCAGCTGAAGCCACACGTAAAAGTAGGAAGATCTTCATGGCGTCACATATATTACACCTTGTCGATTTCAATACCTCTTGTATTAGATTCGTTAGCTCGCACCCACTGTCCACGAAGGTCCTTGAACTTTTTGCGAGTAGGTTTGGTTGCTGAATGAGGATGGTAGTCTTCTTCATTAATTAATGTCGTTCAATGATAGTCAGGTCGATTCTCTTTAGAATTTCCGTTCTAGCACGTTTCCGCGCAACGTAGGGCGAGCGCCTTTGTTCCAAAGAAGTCTGGTATCAATTTTTCGACCTCGAGGATGAGAAGTTTGATGAGCCTGGGTTGGGATCGAATCAGGGCCTGACTCGATTAGCTTAAATTTGGTTCCGCTTAGAATGTTCTTCCAAGCGCCTTGCTGGTGTTGGCTGCTGCGTTGCTCGTGTCACTGCCTTGACTCCACTTAGAGAAGATCATCGATCTGCTATTTTCCCCTGTTTGATCGTTGTCTTCGGTTTGCCAGCTAATGATCCACATTTCTCCATCTTTTCCTTAGAACAACTAGTGATAGAATCTACCAGGACCTTTTCGAAATGACTAAATGCCATAACTCTTTTCACAAAAGTGGAAATCTTTTCAAAAGCGTTAGAGTTCCAATTTTTTGGTTAGCTCAACATAAACATATTACAGATATATGATATAAAACTTTACTTGGAATTTCCTGCATTAACATATTTTTAATGGCGCAGTGCCTAGCAGCGCTGAGACGGCTCCAAATTTTCAGCAGTTATGAGTGCACTGGTCTTCTGAATGAAGACTGTAGGTTTCCTATAACTGGGGAGCTTGACAGGTTATGAACACGACAAGATTGTGGACGAAGCTCAGTCTATAGTAGAGTGAACATGAATGGTATGCATGCATGCTGTATTACTATGGTCTGTCATACAACAACATTATGCTAAGGGTTTAGAAGAGTTTACAACATATGCTGTATCTAAATCGTTATTTTTTATACTTTTATATTCCATGCAATATCTGTGATTTATAACAGCGTTTAAAATTGAGATAACCCAATTCTCAATAAGATTACAAGGTAATGAAGTCATTTGGCAAAGTGTTCTCTGTATATTTCTTAAGTGCACAATAGCTTTTCTCCGCTGACGCCCGCCATAACATCTGCGTTGGATAAACCGCCGTTTGATTACGAGAGGTGTAGAGATAAGGCTTTACACGGCAGAATAAAACGTAAGAAAAATTAATATCTTAAAAACGGACTTTTATTAAACCTCGATAACAATAGTAAACAATTTTCCTGTGCTGTATAAAAGGACACCGCTGAGTAAAGTTCTCTATTCGAGCGGTACTTCCTCCACTGGATTCGACCCGATGCGACAGCGGACACCTACATCGCGACAACGGCCACCTATGGACTATTGATACAAATCAACATGGTTGTGAGAAAGGCTAAAGTGCCAAATCGTTAGCTCCATAATAGTTTTTCCAGCAACCTTGTGTTAGCCCAATCATATAAAAAATTGTAAGAAAAATGAGCTCTATACAGCTCGTACCTTGGTGTGCCGTGCATGTTTGTTTAGAATGTCCGCTAACCGAAATATGTGCTAATATATAGATGCTATCTAAGTGCTCACTTGAACCGTGATCGTGGCCCATCTTCATCTTGTTCTGTAGTTCCAACACTTCATCCACTCGTGTCGTTGTCTTGGATGCGTTGTCAATGAAGGTGGTCAGGTTCGGATGTAGATCCAGCTGTAGATTGAAGAACTGTGCAACATCTATCGTCAACGCTGACGTAGTGTATCCTAATTTAGCGACAATTTCTGAGAAAAAGCGTTTCCAGATCTTTCCGGTTTTTATGAATTCGAGAATGATCTACTAGCTTGAGACTCGGATTCTTCAAAGAGAACAGCCACTTATTTCTGTGACCGCAAGCGACTCGGTTGATGTCACAATCGTCATGCATTAAGCAATAGATCCACAACCAAATAATGAAAATTAAGATAAGCGATAAAAGACTAATCGTCCGGCATAAGTAAATCTCTTAGTGATACGCCGTGCATTCGACTCCATTCGTAGAATCTCCGAGAGCCGTGAATATATAAATGATCTATAAAATGGCTAGTGTAGGCCCAACAATGTAACAAGTCAAGGTGCGAGATCACACATGATCACAAGGCACTACTTCTCGCGGTTCATTTTTGGATTCTTTGTTTATCCGAAACACTTCAAGACTTTTAAGTTTTAGATTCTTGTGTGAGGATTTTGATTTCTATTTCAAAATCTTATCTGCTATCTCTGTGAGTCCTTGGCGAGTCCAGTGGATTGTTCTTTCTAACATTACGCTTACCGTCTAGGTGCTGCTCGTTTATACGGATGCAGAGTGCTCTACCTGTTTCGCCAACGTATTCGTCACCACATGCTTTACGAGAGACAACGTACATTGCACTCGAACTCATGCGAGCACCGTCTCTCCTGGCAGGGAAATTTTGCAATTGCGCGTTTCGCATAGACGGACATTTGAACTGTTACGAACTAGCTGGAATCTTAGAAAGTTCGGTGGCATTTCAGTCACCAATATCGACCTATGTGAACTAACCCTTTTAAAACAATATCTTATGACTATGTTTATTTCGCTTGAATTGACTTTTTGATTTGAACCACTCACATTTCTTACCCGTATAAGACCTCGTGGTGTTGGCCCGGGTGTCCAATGATCTCTAATGATAGCCGGAGGGCCTGCGAACAACAAAACGGTGAATAGACACTTTTTTATTTATTGCCTACTTCTTTTTTCGCAGTATATGGTGTGAAATATATTCACAATGTTGTTGAGATATTTGCAAAATTGCGGTGCGCTGGTCTCTGCGGTGTGGATCGAACATGCTATTACCCTTACAGCGTGTTCTATCCACACTGCAGACACCTGTGGATCGGAGTTTTGCAAATAACCAAACACCGTTGTAAGTATCTTTCAAAACGGTGAGTGTTTAAAAGAAACTGTTCGCTAGGCGATTAATCCTTTGTGTATTGTTTTGTCTGCTGAGGCTACGAAAGTATTTAGTTGAGCAGATTGCATGTCGCTTTGACCTTCGCATGCTCTGAAGAAGGCGAAACCACCGAAACGTAGGCAATTCTGTATTAGTAAATACTATTATACTAACTTTGTGCCTCCTCATCAAGAACACGGTTAATTATTTGGTCAGAGCTAGGGTTTACAGAAAGTCGGTCCTGGGATTTACTATCAAGTCAGCGTTTTTACCATCTTATTCAAGTCTTTTACCAACTATCCGCCTCTAGCGGCTAAATGGCCTGTTAGTCCAAGACTTGGGATCGAACCACCTACCAGTCACGTTGAGAACATATATATATATATATATATATATATATATATAAGAATTTATATGTATATAATTTTATTTTTACCTTTATTTTTATATAACTCGTCTTCAAGTCTACTCTGCGGATCTCAGCACTTTTCACATTGGATTAGCTTCCTCACATCCATCACCTACAAAGGTCGCCAAACAAAGTTTTACGTGTGGCTTCGGCTACTGCTTGACGATTTCCATTTCATCTTGAATTTCGTAGAATGCCGGTCGATTCGATTCTCCCTGGAGTCCTGAAAGAGCCAGGTTGGAGCGTTCCCAATTGGGTTGAGAAGGTTTTTTCTTTCCCGGACAACTCCGCTACCAATTTTCCGACACCGGTGGCATGAGAGGCTTGGTTGGTCTGGAGCGGAATCGAACTAGCACCATGCTCGTGATGACCGACACCACTATCACTGTGCTATCCTCCCCACTTCATATATGCACATATATAAAGTGTATATATATATATGTATGCATATATATGCATACATATATATTTGAAAAGGAATTAAATGGAAAACATATATAAAGGTTTTGGTTCAAAGATTCATAAAGAGTTCCGAGAGTACGGAGTCGAACCAAAAACCATGTTCGTACAGCACAATACCCCTATATACTGCGCTACGTAAGCTCTCGAAAACATTTGCGTAAAAATTGCAAAAAATTACATATAGGAGACATTGCTGTTTTCAAGCAATGTCATTTCTTTTTAAAATAAACCATAGCATCCAATGAAAACGGAGGCGCGGAGTACTTGAATGGTGTCTAGTTTCTCCTACCTGTTTAATAGGGAACTAGTTGAAAAGTGTAAAAATAAAGCAGAATTCACAATAGCGTTAAGCTAATAATCATATTTGGATTATTTCAGAAATAGTTCCTAGAGAAAAGGAAAGGCGGCGCAGTGGTAGTGATGGCATTCATCACGAACGCGGTGATGGTTGGCCTCCGCCCAGAGCTTTTCAAACCTTCTATCTTACCGGGGCCGGTGAATTAGTACCAGACCTGTTTATGGGACCGATGTATTCGCTCCAATCTCGTGGACACGTTCTAGCACGGTTATCCTAGAACTCCAAAGAGATCCGTTTCGACCAGCATTCAACGACATTCTTAGTGAAGATGAATTCATCAAGCAGTTATCGAATCAACACCAAAAAACATTGTGCCTGATGGAGAGGAAAAAGGAGGAAACGAATGCAAAAAAAAAACTTTAAAAAATCTTAAAGAGAACTAAAATGTACTATTCATAATAATCAATGTTAACTTTACACATAGAAAGATTGCTGTGCATTAAAACATCTGTTTCTCATTCATAGAAATTCACTCCTTCCTATTAGTATTGATGTACTACCTTTATTTTTTAGCGCAGTGGTTAGAGGCGCAGTGCACGTGCATAGGTTTTGCTTCGATCCTGTGACCACAGTTCACCAAGTCGTCCATCTCTCCGGGGCCAGCAAAGTTTTTCTCGACTTCTCTGACTGGATAGCAAAACCGACTTAATAATGTATCGGTAGGTCGTCACGAATGATTCTTTGTGGTCCAGATATCTATTCAATCACCTCTATGATGCTTAACGTAGTCGCATATTGGATCATCTTTAAAGGATTAATCAAGACGAATGCTTTATCCTCTCCGTCCTTTTTCTTCGGAGAAATTCTAAGACAGCATTGCTCGCATGGATATTTCAGGTCATCTCCATAGACAGCCAATGCCTTATGAATCAGTACACTCGGTCTGCCATCTCTCCAACAGCTTTTATGTGCGGCAACAGCAGTTTTGTGCTGCATAGGTTCTACTTCTGATTGGGTTTCTAATTTCCCGCTTAATTAGAACAGTAAAGAAAAACTTACTACGTCAAGACATAAATCGAAGCACTTCAGCATTATTAGTGTCAAATACGGTTATCTGAGTGCTTTTCATTGTTCATTCAGTCTTTTTTAATCGTTCGCCTTCGAATGAAATTGGATGGTTGGTGGCCGTTTGGCGGCAACTGGTTCGACTTCGGTTTCTGGCTGGAGGACGCCCGCCGCCGCCGTCACCTTGTAGTTCGCCGGTCTCACCTGAATAGTTATCCGTGGACAGCTCCTCAAACGCTTTTCTTTTACGTTCTCTTTTTACAAACTTTTCAACTTTTTTACTGTTCGCAAGTCATAAATTGTATTCTGTGAATCGTCAAGAACCTTGGTGATCGATCGTGTTTTCGGAAGGTTCGTAAAGTCATATGGTGACGTTCGTTAGAACATCATCGATGAATCCGTAACTCATAAATGTAATGGTTCAAATAGACTTAAATAATATAAAATCTCACAGCTCAGGATTCCAACTGTGTGGTTAAATCTGCTGAGCAAGCTGCTAAGACATTTTTCCTAGACTTTCCTCTTCTCCATATTGCTTGATGACTTTCTTAGCTTTCTATTTTTGTAAATCTCACGTCCTACTTGAATAACAGTGGTAATTCAAATGAGAAGAAAACTTCACCTCATAATATTAACGTACTCTTATAAAACGCGTTTCTTGTCAACATATTCTTGCATGTTTTCTAGAAGAAGTTTTATTTTTTCTTTTTTTAAAATCATAAATTTATTAGTATGTAAGAGTTTATGTGTACAGAGGATAGAGCTGTAAGCGTTGATCAATCAATAAGGGATATGCCATGCATTCGACTTCATTAAGCATCGTTTGGAGGTGATTGAATGCATAGCAGGCCTATACATTAGCTCACAGTGGCCTACCGATGTATCGGGCCAGTGCTGCTATCCTCTCAGACAAGTCTGGTACCAATTCGCCGACCCCGTAGGTAAGGAAAACTTGGTGCGCCATGAGAGCGGGATCGATTCCACGTGCGTGTTGCAGGGCGTCTCCGACCACTGCGCCACATGCGCCCTTGAGTTTATGTGCATTGTATGAACGAAAACCAGTATTGGTAAGAAGTGTGAAAATTAGTTTGAATGATTTCAACTCGATTTTTCAAGATCTAAAGATCACGTTGTAAAATTAATTGGCGCCTTTCCTTGCTTGAGGTACGTAACGCTTTGAAAATGATTAAAAACAAAATGATCTCCTATTGATGAATTTTATGGATTTTCGTTTTTCTCCTTTCTGCAGTTCTACTTTTCTTCCTCTTTTTCTTTTTTGAAAAACAAAACATTTCTGCGTTGAAAACTGTTCGAAAGATCGGTAATTGACGACATACTGTATCCAGCAAAATGTTAGAAAAGAAAGCATCAGTATTTTAAACTTTTTTAAAATAAGCGGGAAAAACAGTACTTCCTGTTTAACTTTTTATTTACTGCTTATTGTTGTTTCATGGCAGTGCACTGTGTGAAATACAATCACAATGATGCTGAAATACTTGCGAAACTCGAAGTCCAGGCCAGATTCGAAATCGCGATTAACCTTTCGGGGGGCTCACGTGTTACCCACTGTATCCGTTGATGCCCAGTACTTCGCCAGTACTTCTCCAATACTTGTAATCTCTTGAACATGCAGAACTTAATGCGGAAGTCTCTCGTAGAACTTATAGGCAAATGGAAGAGACTTTTCTGACATTCACTATTGTCACTCACTCAACGATCAACGACGAGAGGGCAGCTGGTAATAACACCCACACCCACTGTAATAAACTTGGGATCGATCCCGAATCTAGCTAGGGCTCTTCAAGCGTTCCAACCCTCCGGAATCAGTAAATTAGTACCAGATTTGTCTGAGATGGCATCGAGTCGATACATCGGTAGGGCAACGTGAGTTAATGTATTGTGCAGATATACATTCAATCACCTCCGAACAATGCTTAATGAAGTCGATTGCATGGCGCATCCCTCAGGGATTGATCAACGCCTAGAGCTTTATCCTTTATCCTTTTCATCCCACACGCCACTCATACCAATGCAAAAAATTGTTGTCGGCTCTGCTCTTGGTATTTTCGCTGAATAAACTGAAAATTCTCATCGACAACATTCGACAACAATGCTCAGCTCTTTGGTGATAATTGCTTCTGGTGTGTTTGTTGGGTGCGTTGCCAGATGATTAGTCATGTGAATGATCTCGGCACTCATTTATTCGCTTTACTGGCCTTGCTCTCAAAAAACTGACTTTCTATAAATCTCAACGTCAGTAATCGATAAATGCATAGATCTTCTTTCGAACTTCCCTTGTTGAGCTGATGCAATGTTGCTATTAGTAGCTGTTGTTGATGTCGTTATTTGGTTGCTGACTTTCAGCCGAATTCGAATTCTTTAAAAGCGTTTTGTTAGCTGTGGGACCACCCATGTGTCGGTCAAATGTTATGGCCATGGTCAGGGTTATCTCGCACTTAAAAACCTAACATGCATAATAAAACGGCTCTGAGGAAAGCGAAATCACCGAAACGTCAGCCACCGACTCACGACAACAACAAAAGCTGATAACAACCTCATGTCATCTCAAGAAGAGCAGTTTGTAAAAATACGCATGTACATATATCCGCCTTTATCGTTCTCTTTCTCTTCTTTTTTATTCCTTTCATTTCCTTGCTTTCTGTCGTCCTTATATGGTTTATGGATTGTGTTAGGCATGGGGATGGATGGGATCTTCTTAACGAAATAGGCGGCTCGTTGATTAGCTTAGATGCGGCGCTGTTGTTGTCTCCTAAATATTTCCCTCCTGGCCCTCCTAACCCCATTCAATTTGATTTCTTCTAATTAGTCGACGACACTTAATTAAAGGAATCATCCAGATTCAAACCAAAATCGAAGACGAACGGAAGCATGAATGGGAATATGAAAAGGGAGTTAAACACGTGGGAAAAAAATTAATATTGGGAAGAGTTAAAGATACGCAAGCAACTGAATTAAGTAGGCCTTAAGATGGCTCCTGTGCTTATTTCCATGCGTGCTGTTGTGTGACTACCGCATGTGAGATCATCAGTCAATTTTTTAAAACTTAACTTTTAGAGAAAACGAAAATTGAATTCTTAGATTGTTGAATTGCTCACTCACAGCCTTGTTGTGAGGCCTTAACTTGCTTCTTTGTCTTCCAGACCAGTTTCGATTGCAAAGTTTCATTTGCAAATTTTCATGCATTTATTTAACTCCTTTGGAATGTGCCATGTATTTGACTACATAGGGCGCGTGTAACACAGAGGTCGGAGGCGCCCTACAACACCACACACTCGGGATCGATTCCCACGTCGCTGCCCACCAAGCCCTCCATATCTCCGAGATCGGAAAATTGGTACCAGACTTGTCTGGGAGGATGGCAGCACTGGCCCGCTACATCGGTAGACCATCGTGAGTTACTGTAAAGGCCAGATATGTATTCAATCACCTCCAACGATACTTAATGAAGTCGAATGCATGGCGCATCTCTCAGGGATTGATCAGTGACGAGAGCTTTATCCTTCTATTTTTAATAGAACTATTGATTCATGGAGAAATCTAGCATACTATCGCAAGATCACGAAGGTCTCGAGCGCGAAGGTATATTTGCTTTCAAAAAAAAAGTGTTTATTCTATACCAAGATCGGCTTCAAACCCTTCTGTCAACTTTACGATTTCGTCAAGATATAAATTCTATTATCGCTTCAGTGGCACGTCGGCTTATCGGAGTTGACAGGCTGTTCCTAAGTCTGAGACGTACAGTGTAGGTTCATCATCGAATCCAATCACAAAAAGTGATCACTAGTTCCGCATAAGTTCAAACACAAGTGCAGCAATCCAACAATGGAGTTCATCGAGTCACCCACTGTTACCTAATCGTCAAAAGCAATAAAAATAAGGAAACTTCGTACCAAAAGTGTGATGCCTTCACTCCTTTCATGTAACCTTCTAAGCAGCTTTGTATGCAACGATAACGAATATGAACCTAACTACTGTGTCTTCAGGTTACTTTGTAATTAACGAGATTATTGGTTTTGTCGGGTGATGGACCTTAACGTTTGCATATTTTTAAATTGTTGAGCTTATACGAGGTTAACAATAACGTTTATTTCGGCCATCGCTTCGACGTCTTCGTCTTCATCAGGGTCGATGCTACGTTAATGTTTACTTTCTCAGTCTTAGAAAATGTTGCGTTTATGGATAAGACATCATTTAAAGCATTTAGAATTTTGTTAAAAATAAGGCAAAACTTCTTACAATATGAACTGCATGAGAACTTTTTAATACAAATTTACTGAGGGCATTGATAATGCGCAGGTTTGAGATACTTCAAAGTACACACGTGGTCACCGTCACCGGTTTGATTTCTTGCACCAAAGTAAGCAAACCCTCCATCCTTCCCAGGTCAGCGACTTAGTACCAGATTTGTCTTGAAGGCTAAGAGACGTTAATTTATCACTATATAGACCAAATATCCATTTATTCATCTCTATGGAGCAACGAATGGAGTCAAACTTGTTTGAGGAATGATCAACTCCGCACATTATATCGCTCATCTGATTTACTTTTATAATTTAGCGACGGCAGATAGATATTTGAATAACTGGGGACAATCAGTTCTGCTCCAGTCGTTTGGGATAAGTGACTTCTTCGCATAAGGACTGTTTTTCCTGTATTTACTTTCAAACAAAGTCTTTAAAAATACATAAAATGCATTTTTTCTAACTCCTATTCATTCCGTCTGTTTATTGCGAATACTATTAACCATACTCAGGCGCTGGTTTGACTTCGTGTCGAGCCCAATAAGCTTCTCATCCCTCTTGGCTCAAAAATTGGCGGCAGACATTCTGGGGCTGGGTTAATGCCTCTGATCCATGAGGGAAGACCTTGGCATATATTTCTGGTTACTCCGGAAAAAATTGACTCAACCATTATTCAACGACGAAAATCCTCAAGCTGCAGTTGAAACTATACGTAAGGAAAAGTTCGGAAATCTTCGTAGGTGATGAATGCGAGGAAGCGAACCGAGTAGAAGAAGTGGTGAGATCCGCACAGGTGTGATGCATGTGATGTTAGGTTATTTAGTAAAAATCCGGTTATTATGAATCATAACAGTGGTTTCTTATCGCAACCAATCAGCTAATCAATCATCATCCAATCACTCATTCGAAACCACTCAGCCATTCCGGCGGATCCTTTGAACAGTTGCCGAATGCTAGCTACGGATTGACAGGAGCAATGACCTCTAAAGACAAAACGAATGCAAATGTGTTGTGACGATAAGTGGCTCTTAGCGACCCCTTAATGCATCTCTTTCTGGACTTTTCGAAAGTGCGTAGAAGCCTCTACCATTATAGGTTAATGGAAATGAAAGTCATCCCTTAAACATTGATAGAGAAGGATTCTATACTCGACTCTATTAGAGGTGATGGAATAACTCGGAGGATGTAGCGGTGAACAATGAGAGTCGAAGACGTCGAAACGTTAGCCGAACAAATATTTGGTAACAGCCTGTCTTATGCTATCTTATCAATGAAACAAAGTTCATTTATCATGAGAGTGTTTTTGCTCCCTCAGACAAATCTAGTACCACTTTGTCGATTTCAAGCGAATAAAGGCTTAGTTAGGTTTTCGGTTAGACGCGGAATCGAACCAAAGATCCTTTAGTTATTATAGCACACTTCTAACCATTGTGCTGCAATTGCCACTAAAACAGCTCGTTAAGTACATATTTCTAGAAACTAAACTAAGACATTAAGAGTGTTTTATGAACAATCTAGGAACTTCGTTCACCATAGACCTAACTTAAGCCTAAGACTGAGCTTACGCCCATGACAATGCGCTATTTGTATCGAAGTCCGTCGGCAGCTCGTTTAACATCCGGAATTCGATTTGTTTCTGTTTTGCTTACTAGTCGAGCGAAGGAGCGAGAGACTGGCAACTCTCGGTTATGGCTTAGTAGGCTTTCTCCGTCAGTGGATTCGCTTCAAGCCACCCATTCGACTACATCGAAATCACCTTACTGGGTTCTCCTCCATTGATGTACATACCATTTGCGATGCAAGGCGAAAGCAGACCAATCGAGTATAAGCAAAAGCTTTCTTCGAAAAAAAACACTATTTTGAAACCAAAGAAATGTGTCATTGTCGCACCTAGCTAACATCCTCAAAAAAAAAAACAGTCAGATATCGATGGAAGCAATCAATGGTCTAAAACCACAGATGGTGAACATTCTGAAGATTCTTAAGTGGGCAGATTTGGGATATGATTCTATTTCGCTGCTACTGAACCCACTAGAGCGCATTGCGGTGTACCAAAATCGTGTTCGTTGTGGAAAATCTCGTCTTCCGGTCGACCATTCGGTGTCCTTTCTCTTATGAACAAATTAACTTTGTCTAGTACTGAATCTAGTCAGAGTTTTTCTTGGTAACACCTATCAAATCACTTTTAAATTCTTCACGAAATAGAGTGACGTTATTCACACACAATATTCTCGAACTTCTATTCACTTTTCCTTGTTTGATTGACTGCTGCTTAGCAATTCATTCCAGTGCACTCATCGCTGAGTTGCAAAAAACTCGAGGGTTCGTGACTGTCGCAGAAAGTAATTCCGCAAAACAGTGCCTAAACTTAAAGCTGAGGCACTGGGAAGAATTAAATGAGCTGATGATAGTAGTTTTTGCCCTCGTTTAGACAAAAAATGACCATCGACATTCTTCTTGTCAACCAGCATGTCACATCGATTTTCGGTTGTAGGTGAGCTCTATGCAAACTGAGCACGATGTTCATCGTGCGACAACTTCAGTGCCTCCCATTCGAATCGAATAGTCGAATATTCGAACACTCGTTGTCGACTGTACATCGTGCTCGGTATCGCTTTAGCTACTTTTTGAACCATCACCCCAGTAGTACTGTGCCTTTTATGCCAAGCAGGAGCTTCTCATTGTTTTGGCAAATTGTTTATCAACTCCAAATATTCTGCTTTTGAGAACTGAGTGACTGATAATTTTTTGCTTTAATGGTTGTATTCACGTGGGCTGATGCAATATTTCCATTAGGCTGTCAATTTACCCTTCTGTAAAATTGCTTGTTTTTCTAGAGTTTGGAAACAGCATTGTTAAGACACTTCCAAGTCGTCATCACAAGCATTCGCTGGCCCATGTGGGAATTAGAGAGAGATTTGCCACTATGGGATTAGTTGTTACCAGATCGGCGGTGACTCCGCGCAATCACTTACCTCTAGAAGGATTTCTCGGTCGAGCTCCTAACCAACTTGACGGACTCTGCATCACTAAGGAACACATCCAGAACAAAAATATAAATAATTAGTTATGGGGCTTCGTGCTCTCTTCCTCTAAGGGAAAATGTGCTTAAATTGGAATGTACTTTCCCTGTTGGATTCAATGAATACGCTTCCTGTTTTTGCAGCGCTGAAATGACATGTGCGTTCCGTGCACATCATTCATGCATAAATTCGTAGGTTTCCTTTAGTGCATGCAAATCAATTCGTACTGATTTTCGGCAGCCGGATGACTAGGCAATGCATGTGGGGCGATTATGGATAGAGTATTCAACGATTCCTACGAAATATTTCCAACAAACCATCCCCGTGTATTCTAACATGAACATGACTGAGCTTCCTAAGAGATCAGTACATTGGTTGCTGTTTATTGGGTAAAAAAATTCTTATTTAGAAGTTGGAAAATTACAAGATTCTACCTCGTCCTTCTTTTATCGACTTAAAAAACGCGTCCGACTCGGTTAAGACTAAACGCTAATGGAATTCATGGAACCTGTGAGTAGTCGGGACTTCCCCATACGAAGATCTTTTGCGAACTATAAGACAGATTTACGACCGGAATTCTGCAAAAACTACGCAACTTTCATTGGCATGAAGAAATGAATTCAATAAGGCGATACCGCCTTCCAAAACTTTAGCAGATAAGGCTTGACGCATAACCTTGCATTCACATAATAAACAGCTTCTTTTAAGCATTCACCATTTTATTCGTTGTAAATCGTTTTATTCATTACAACAAACAAAACGCTAAGTGCTTAAAAGATACCACGTTTGTTGAAAAAGGAAACCGGCGTTGAATGGCATGGGAATGGAAGACAATAGCCAGAAGGTAAGCCATCTTCATCTTGTTGATGACATCGCTCTTAATTGAGCCAGTTTGAAGGGATGCAGACAGCTTTCAGCAGAAAATATGGAAGAAGCTTCTTTATTCCTTTAACCCTTTGAACCTTAATCTTTTAATCGTAATAAAACAATATTTGCTACATTACCACTATAGGTCAATATAGAGCTAATTCGTTGCATGACTGATTTTCGCTTAATGCTTCTTCTAGCACTTAATCTTAACTAACTTCAAAGAGTTGTTGCCTTGCTCAAGAGTTCAAAAAGCTTACCACAATATAGCCGAACCAGCTCGGAATACTCAGGACGGACTTCCTTTTAAACTCATCATTAGTCAATAGTTTGATATTTTCTTGGTCGAGTAGGAATGTCATCAAAAAATGGGCAAAGAAGTGGCTTCCAGGCATAATATTTTACCCTAATAAACCAAATTTTTTACAAAACATTAAGGAAGTGTTTTCAGCCAATCTTAATATAATCCCAAAGTCTGAGGGTCCGGCTTATTCCAACGACCAAAGATTGTAGACGTTTCCGTATGCTCCAGGATACCTAAAATTACGTAGCTTGGACACATGACACGCACGTTAACGACAACAACCGCCGTGGCGACAAGCATCGGCGAGTAGGGATCCTGGAGAATGTAAAGCTCACAACACGAAAACCTCCCGATAGCTGGAATTGTGCACGGAGATCTTGAAAGAGTCTTATGATTTTTTTCGTGATCTTCGAGTCAGCGGAACCCACTGGGTTACAATTCTTTCTAGCAGGACGAAAATGGAGACTTTGCTGACATCTGCTCAAGTCGGTTAGAGATCAGTGAGAGGAGAACTACAGTAGTGCATTCACTTATCATTACTTGTATTTGACCATACTGCAATGTCTGTTCATGTGTTCTTTCATAAGAAAAAATCATGCTTGTTTTCATTTTATCCTTAATTCATAGTCAGATATTGTTATCAGTCACTCAAGTCTTTTTTAATCCCTTCATTTTTATTTGTTAATTAGATGTTGAATCGTATAAGTAAATATAAGATAATAAGGTGCTTATCACGGGTTTTAATGTTACTTTTCCTTGCGGAGCGAATAAAGTTGCTAACCCAAGCTAGAAAAGATGAAGGAGAACGATCATGCTGGTTATGACTACAGCAGTAGCTGGCTGAGAGTGCGCTTATCAAATTGCCCTTAATCAGTTAATCGACTAATTTAAAGAACCGTCGCTACAATAGGAATCGTTAGTACTAAAAGAATCCTAGTCAAAAAAGAGCAAACCATCCTCCGATCTACAACAGTAGGTGACTGCTTCTGGTGGTAACCTGGGAACGTCGTTGTATGGCTATCGCGGGAAGAAATTGTGGAAAATCGCAACCGTGCAGTGCTGGGCAGAACGGTGTGGAAAGAGGACTGCAGGAGGTCTGAGGCAGAAGTTGAACCACCATACGTGCACGATTTTTCGATGATGGGACAGTTGCAAAGAGATTCTGTCACCTACATTTAAGAACGAGTTGTTTAGGTGAGTATTTAAGTAGCTGGCAAAACCATTCATTAACTATTCCTAAGCCTTCATGTAA
The DNA here is from genome assembly GCA_900624975.1 of Angiostrongylus costaricensis. NCBI lineage: Eukaryota > Metazoa > Nematoda > Chromadorea > Rhabditida > Metastrongylidae > Angiostrongylus > Angiostrongylus costaricensis. The sequence continues at coordinate 49,238 of UYYA01000157.1, read as the reverse complement.
CTACAACGAGCCTATAATAAGGAAGCTGTGTTGATGAAATGAGTGTTTATGCGTTTTCCGGGAGGATAACAAAAATGGCCATCTATACCTTTTTATTCTCGTTCCTAAGTCTGCTCATCAAATTGCCATTTTCACCTTCTTTTGTAATATCGCCACATTATGCTGAGGATAGTGATTTCATCGATTCCTCTTTTCTAAGGTTCGACGTGGTTCATTCCTGATTGCATCCAGTTCTGACACAATCAACCCCAATCTGAAAAACACCTCCGACTGGGTTTCTATACACTAAATTGTTGTCGCTTTATGTTTTATCTACTGGAACGCACCCTTGCTACTTACCAGATGCAAAACCGATTAGGCGTTCCTTCTGTAGACGACGAGTGACGACCTTGCCATCAATTGCCCATCATCGACAAATCGTCCCTTGTGTCATCGTGATGCGAAATCGACTCATGTGTCATGTGAAGGACAACCACACAACCCGCCATTCCAATATGAAAATAAAAATCCATTATAATAAAAACACTTCACAAAGTATGTAGTTGGTTTAACATACATCTAAGAAAGTCCAACTTATTTGTTTCTATCTTAGCGTCTTTGATAAAATTGCTGTCAAACGTCCATGGAAAGCCTAATGGACAGAAAAACGAAGGACGTGAAAGAGCCTACGATGTTGTCAAGAAAGTGGTGAAAAGCAAACAGTATCCAGTTTCCTGCCCCTTTTCTTCAGAACTCCGCTTTTCACGCCTTGGTAGATGACTCTCAGAAAAATTTTAGCACCATTGATTCCGATGACAGTACCTACCTTTGACGTTTATCTAAGCGTCACTGAGAAGACGATTCGCCTCAATGAAGCGATAAAATTTGTTGACAAGCGAACAAGAAGATGATAAAAACTTTATTCGACCAACATTTCGGCGCCTTTTACCTCTTCAGAGCCAGATTGATCCGAGTCGATTATCTACTAGTGTTTCATCTTCCCATGTGGGTCTTCGTCATCGCATCGAGTCGATTCCAGTAAAACACCGCCAAAACGAAGAAACTAGTCAATTGCGAAATATAACTTATATAATGCTGAGGTATTTGCAAAACTCCGGACCGCAGGTGTCTGCGGTAGGGAACGAACACGATATTGTCCTTTCCGGAGAATAACGCATTCACCATCACTCCATGCGGTTTCTTCGTTTCGCCTCTCTCTCAGCTAGTTCTATCGATCTTTTACCATCAGCGATCACCCGTCAACGCGATTAAGAGACAGGCGAAACGAAGGACTCACATGGTGTGGTGGTGAACGCGTTACTCCCCGAAAAGGACAATAGCGCGTTCGTTCCCCACCGCAGACACCTGCGGTCCGGAGTTTTGCTAATATCTCAGCATTATATACGAGTTATATTTCGCAACATACCCTGCCGTTAAAAAGAATAGGCAGTAAATAAAAAGGTTGAGATTGCAACTAGTCAGCGTTCCTTTGTGGAGGATGGTTATTGATAATGGTTGTCCTTTGATAATCGATTGTTTTTATCCGGATAACCCACGCACCAATAAAGCTTGTCGAAGATAGACATGGGCGAATTGAACGATACTAGTAAGATTTCGTGTTGTACGTCGGCTGAACACGAAAACACTCACTGATTTGTAATTAAAATGTAAAAAAAAAGGCAGTTGGCGCTGATCTCAGGCTCAGCGACTAACCATGCATTCTACTTAATTCGTAATATCATTGAAGTGACCGAATGCATACGTTCTCTATATTATGACTCGTGTCGGGACACTTTGCCAAATCACTGTTTTTCTCTTTCCAGAGAAGTCTCCTGACGAATTTGCAGACTCCGCAGTGGAAGAAGGCGTGCTTAAATCTTAAGTAAGAAACACGTGTGAAATGCAAGGCACCTCTAACCACTAAACATACTCGTGCAGACCCACAAATATTTATGGAACTTTCAGAAAAATAACATAACGTTCCTCCCATTCAATGAACTGGAAGGATTCTCGCTATTTCGAAACTGCACCGCTGCAGCAGCGAGAAAATTGCCGCGCACGTTTGAACAAATTTTTTATCTATGAAGAAAGGAAAAGAAAGAAGAAAAGAAAGAGAACCTTTTTAATGCATACGCAATAAATTACCCGTGTTGACACGATTTTCTTGAATGCTCATATCAGTACGACGACTTCCGAACCGTCCATTAAGTGTTTCCTACGAGAATCGAAAACATTAAACCCTTCCCTGGTTTTACCTTCAGTTCTTAGTTGCCTTTATAAGCTTCCTTTCACGGAGCTTCTTTTGCCAAATAGACTTTCCTTATATTCATTCATGAAACTCAACGATTACACGTATTTGCTGCGCTGGATTTTGTTGAGAAATAATTATTATAGCGAGAATAATGATGCTGAGATATTTGCAAAACTTCGAACCGCAGGTGTTTGTGGTGGGGAACGAACGCACTATAACCCTTCCCGGTGGCAAACGCGTTCACCACCACACCATGTGGGTCTTTCGTTTCGCCTGTCTCTATATAGTACTCATATTCAAAAATATAGCGAGAATATCAAGAAAAATTATATATGAAAGAAGAAAATTTACATAAAGAGCAAAGAACTGCAGGATCAGTACAAGACCAGTTACAACTTGTGATCGATAATAATTTTAGCTTTGCAACTATTTCAACATGATTTCACTTGTTTCTGCCCACTAGGAGCTATGAACTATGAACAGTACTCATCGTCTTTCTGATAACTTACTTTGGTTTACAGAATTGCTCTCCTCTCATTCTTCCAGTCGATCGACAGCTTAGCCAACAAAAATGTTGTGACGAGCGTCGAACGGGGAAGGCTCTATTCTGCATCTACAAAATATCCATGGAACTCAAATTCATTGATCGGAAATTTCACTCGCAGTGAACTGTTATTTCAGCTTTAATCACTGCAATGTCTCGTAGTTTTCGGAGGAAACGTAAAGGTGCAAAAAATTACTGAAATGGATACAGCGTAAGTTACAAAATGCTTCCAAATGCTAACAGCAAGTTGTCTGTATGATGAGCCATAGTAACAAGTAGTAAATAGTGTCGCACTTTACTGTCATGTTCGCTACTCCTCAGGTGCTCTAGTTATTGAAGCCCTGTCGTCTACTTTCGGAAAATCCTCACGGCCCTAATAGTTGAAAATTGGTTGCCGTCTCAAAGAGTAGAACTGTTAAACGCAGTACCTAGCGTATGTGTTAGAAGTCCTTCTAATTTGCATATTTCTACCTTTGCTAGGCATCAATTCTCTCTTCGCATTTCAATGAGCACGTTGAGCACGCGACATTTTTAAGTTGATAAATTTGAGAGTTATTTTCCATGGGCTACATCTACTACAACAAATCTGCTAAATTTTCAAGAAAGCGGGAAGCAGCCTTCGACTTTCGTTTGAATAGTGGGCAACTATAAATGGTTCGCTTACCCACTTAGATAACCCATATCTATATATCGCACAGATCCAAGCACATTTCCCACTTTTTTCGCTTTTTCCTTTCGTATTCCTATTCCTTATTCTTCTTTTATCCTACAGTTTTCTTTTCCCTTTTTTGCAGTCTGCGTTAGCTAGTTCCGGGAGTGTTCGAGTTCAATCGTGGCTACGACAACAAATTGAGACTCAGTTATTTTCTCCTACTGACATGTTGAATACTGTTTCCTGGGAGTTGAATATAAGCCGGCTTGAGTGTTTTAAGATAATCTGTTCACAACATGCCGATTTGTGTGAATCAGAGGGAAGTTTGCTGCTTTGTGATTTGTATTCTCCCACGACACCGTCCATTTCAGTAACGGCAGCGAATCCTGTAATTAGTTCACCAGTCGCTCGAGGACAATGTAAGAAATAACCACAATGATGCTGAGTTATTTGCAAAACTACGGACCACAACTGACTTTGAGGCGAACAAACGCACTATTATCCTTTCCGGAGGTTAACGCGTTTATCATGCGGGTTCTTCGTTTCGCTTGTCTCTCAGTTAGTTTTCTATCGATCAGTGCCATCAGATAGCTCGTCAACGGGATGGATCTGAGGATCCCCGGTCGACAATGAACCCAGCTAAGCTGAGGCTGTAGTCGGAATCATAATGTTGACTTTTTATTTACTGCCTACTGCAATTTTTCACGGCAGGGTATTATGTGTGATACAACCACGATTAACTGGATTCATTGCCGATTTGGGCTCCCCAGATCAATGCTGTTGTTGGGTGTTTGCTGATGGTACTAATCGATGGAAAATTAGCTGAGAGATGAGTGAACCGAAGGACCTGCATGGTGTGGTGGTGAACGCGTTAGCCCACGGAGAGGGTAATAGCGCGTCCGTTCCCCAACGCAGGCACCTGTGGTCTGGAGTTTTGCAAATATCCCAGCATCTTGCGGCTGAGTCCCTGCTGTGACAAATTGCAATTAGTAGCAAATAAAAAGCTAACAATGTAAAAAATAGTTTACAGTTATTATTTGTGGATTCCATTTCTATATTCTCGTATGAAATTGAATTCAGTCTATTCTATTCCATATTTAATTGTAATTAGAGTTTCTCGAACAGGAAAAAACCAGCACTTATGCCGCATTCCCGTAATTCGACATAAGCAGTCGTTTTTCTCTAGTTAATATGTTTCTGCCGCTTCTGATGAGGATAAAAATATGTGTGATTGGTGTGACGTAGTAAAATGAGGGCCTACTGAGGTACCTATTAAGGGATTCGCTGGTTCAACTGCTTCAAATTCTATCAATTCCTCCATCGTTTAAACGGACTTGGTAGAGAATCCGTCTACGAAAGCCTTAAGCTCCAACTTTTTTCGCCAACTCACTTTCTTACTGTATTCATTCACTTGATGAGATCTATTACCAATTTAGCCGAACTCGATCATTTAGTTGTCCTTTTCTTCTCTTCTTTGCTTTTTACTTTTCTTTATGAAGGCAATCAACAGCAGGAACATGACTTCTTGTTGTTTAACGTTTAGTTTTTCAGCGAACTTGCTTTGATTTATAGTCGAGCTTTTCATGAAGATGGAGAGCAGGCAAGGCATATGAAATGACTCTGGCTGTACTGCTTAGTGTTCTTTAGCGGTTTAACTAATCCACAGCTTATTGCTATTAGTTTGTTCCCAATACAACTGCAAAATTTTAAGTCTAAACATTTAATTAACTAATCTAAGCCTTATAAATTTCTTCATATTCTTGTTCTCGTTTCCTCTTTTTAAAAAACCAATCGCATACACTGTCATAGTTAACAATGATCCCATGTGATATGGGAGAATGTGATCGCAGCCAACGGCGGTTTTTTTTAGCTTGAGCTGGTTTTTGTTGTTATAACCGGGCATAAATATTATTCTATAGAACTCTGAATAGCTCACGACACGTAAAATACGACCCACTCAGGCTTTTTTTGCCTTCGAATGTGCTCCGTCAACGTGTCTGACACCTGAGAACGTACTCTCATACGTAAATCTCTCTCATCGTCAGACACCTGTCAATCCGCCATGGTGGTGGTACGTAATTAACTCACCCACAGCCAGCCTGAGCTCGACGGGGCCGAATGGCCGATTGGCCGGTCCCACCACGGGCCGCCCAGCCCGCCGCCACGCCCCGTGCGCCTGCCAGGCTGCGCTCTCGTGCGGGATCGCGCCGACAACCCTGATCGGCCCTAGCCAAGACCAGCAACGCGTGCTCATGGATTTCTTCTAGGACCATATACATGACGTGTCATTGAGTCGCTATGAAACCTTGTTGATTTGTTCATCTTTTCTTTGCTCTTGACAACAAAAATTCTCTTCACGTTTTTCTGTGGCTTTGCTTTAGTCGAAACAAATTCTTACGTATAAGGCGTTCTATTGAGTCGTTCTTGTCCATGTTTCGTTCGTCGAGTGCGAAATCATAGTTCTAAATTTTCCTTGCAGTCATCTTTTCAGGTAAAGCTATTTGCATTCAGTCAGGAGGATAAACTTGAATTCCTACTATGGCAACATATGTGTTTCATAACTTTTATTTCAATTTTTAATGTAATATTTTCAAAAAATATTCATTGATTTTCAAGTGCAAAGTGATGCTGATTACATCACACTATTACTTTTTCGTCTTTATTTGATTTTAATTATATGTTCCCCATTAAGGACTCGCATGGCGTGGTAGTGAATGCGTTAGCCACCGGAAAGAGTAGTAGCGCGTTCGATCCCCACCGCAGACACCAGCGGTCCGGTGTTTTGCAAATATCTCAGCAACATTGCAATTATATCTTACCTATTGTTTAAATAAAGACAAAAATCTTGCTCAAAATTATTACTATTACTAGCATTTGGTTATGATCTGAAGCAGTAGGCAACATTTTTATCTTCAGTAAAAGAGAAATAGAGAGCATATAACTAAAATACAGATCTTAACTTTTTCTTTACTCCTTATTGCAATTTTTCACGGCGGGGTATTATGTGTAATACAACCACTATGATGTTGAGATATTTGAAAAACTCCGGACCGCAGGTGTCTGCGGTGGGGAACGAACGCGCTGTTACCCTTTCCAGGGGCTAACGCGTTTACTAGCACATCACGCGTGTCCTTCCTTTCGCCTATCTCTCTCTCTACCTCAGCATCATTAAAACATGAATGTTTTTCTATAAATATCTTTTTTAAGACTGTAGTAATTATATAAGGTACGTGCTAATATTGTTTGCACTCTATTAAGTCTATTAAAAATCATGTAAAATTGTCATCATTGTTGTTGTTCTCACGGTTATACTAAGTTATATAGGAGAAATATTACTTGTAAATCGCATAGAAGTAAGCACTACGGGCTAACTAGATTGGCTCACTGATTATTAGTCCTTTTGCAGGTTTTGTTTTGTTATTAAAATCAAACCTAAAATGGTTTTTAAAGAATCTCTTCATAACGTCCGTGGCAATGCTCGTATTCTGTCGAAGATTTCTGGCTACAACGCGTCGAGTTACTGCTGATTTTTCATGATATTGCAGAAAAATTGTGTTCGAAGTTTGTGTAGTGCAGTAGTTAAACTTGTTCTGCAATACGCCCACAGTTGTTGGCTCGACACTGCGCTCCGAGATATCCCTTCCCCCCCCCCTTCCCAATACTCCACAGTGAGTCAGTTTGGGATAGCAGGCTCGCCTGAGAGAATAAATCGTCGGTCCTGTGAATGGAGTCGATTGCATGGCATAGTACTAAGTGATTGATCAACGTCGACCGATTTATGCTTTATTTCTTTGTACAGTATAAGTTTATATTAATCAATCCTACCGTGCGCGTTAGGCTTAATATGACTCACGTCATTTTCACTTGGTCAAATGAGGTTGTCGTAGATGTGAATCATCTTTCTTACATCATACTTAATTATTCCTTACGAAGATACTTGTTTGACAACATTCGCTAGTTTGTTCCACTGGCTTTCTTTTTCATATTTCTGGTTTGTTTTCTGTCTAGTTTTTTATAGATTATTAGTTCTTGATATTGCCCATTATCATTAAATTTATTGCTACTGGCACTGGTAGATAGAAAACTAGCTGAGAGACATGTGAGACGAAGGACCCGCATGGTGTGGTGGTGAACGCGTTACTCCCCGCACGGGATAATAGCGCGTTCAATCCCCACCGCACACACCTGCTGTCCGGAAATTTGCAAATATCTCAACGTCGTTGTGGTTCTATTAAATTTATTGTTGTGATGTTTTTAAATTTAGTTGAAAAAATGTTTTTAAACCCTTCTTAATTTATTAAATGCTGCACTTCAAATTTGTCCCATTATTTCCATTTTTAGTGCCACTTTTCCGCCAAACAAAAATTATTTTGACATCAATGATGCTGAGATATTTGCAAAACTCCGGACCGCAGGTGTATGCAGTGGGGAACGAACACGCTATTTTTCTTTCAGGGGAGTGGCGCGTTTACCACCACACCATGCAGATCCTTCGTTTCGCCTCGTTTTCAGCTGGTTCTATCGATCTTTGCCTACTACTTTGACATCATTTTTTCTGGGTGTAAAATTAATAAAACCTCTAATATTTAGAATTTTCGATGTTTTTGTGAATTTTTCCGTAGGTACGACTAAAAGGCCCATTCGTAAACGAGAACCTCTCGGTTTCTTAGATTCAACGTTTAAAAACTCAATATCTAGTAAATTTCGGGAAGAAATCCGGTCTACATCCATTCCACTTTAGCGCGTGTTGCTTCAAATTCGTGCTAACCTTCATTTAAATGCTCAAATTTTTTTGGATTTCGAAGTCTTTTTTTTCAGATATCGGGAACTTTCTCACTAAAGACGCTTAAGTCTCTGTGTGTTGAAGTCGTGTTGCGTATTTTCGCTGAGCGTCGCCTTACAGCCTCTTGTCGCTAGTCGTCGCCAGTTGTCGCTGACCGTCGCCGTGCGATTGTAATGTCGCGTGTTGCCGCTGACAATTCAGTCGCTTGTGCTTTTTGTCACATCTCTAAGAAAAGTAGTGATCAAGACCGATGATAATGAGTGACGTTTTCTGCTTCATTCGGAAGTTGAACCCCTTCATGGCTGCCCACGATGTCAACATTTTTTCACAAACATACTCTCTTTGAAGCGAAAATTCAAAAGCAGCTTTTCTGTTGCTTAGAGACAAATCGAGTTGATTCGCAGTTGTTCTTAAAATCTGTTTTTGCTGATGTGGCGCTCGTTATAATCCGCTTTTCCTTATCGTAATGAATGGCTTCTTTGATAAAACTGCTATCTCCGTTAGGCAAACCTGACAGACCTATCCATGTCGTCCACTTTATAGTAATGAGTTTTGTGCGCAAGAGAAAGAAAACATCTGGAAGTTAAAAAATAAAGCTGAACGGTTAATTAAATAAATCATTTTTTCATGATCTCTCCCTTCTCTGGCGCTATCATGACTATCTTCTTCCATGCCATTCTGGGTTTCCATCTATTTCCCGCTTGGTAGTAATAACACGATCTTCTTCCATTAATCACGCTAGAACTAATCTTTATTCTTAATCTGGAACATACAGAACTGGTTTCGAGTTCGTTTCATAAACATTTAGTTGTTTACGAGCAATGAAGAAGAGAGAATAATAGACAGACAGCAGATCATATCGTCTATGTCGTTTCTGGTCATGACAGGGTATAGGCAGTAGTCGACATCTTCAGAATCGTCGTTAGGTGTTGATTCTATGATTAGGACAAGTTTAGTAGCAACGTGATCAGGCCTTTTTTGTTGTTGAACAAGCTTTTTGCTTCGTTTGAAATCAATCAAATCAAGACGGTCTTTTCGGTTATCAATCAAGAATTAGATGTGGTAACGTAGCTCAACGGAAGGCTCCTAAAGGTTTCAAAATGCCTAAAGTTGAATGTTTTATGATCCAAAGGTGGTTCGATCTTTTACTACCGTTGTTGTCTCTTACCAACTTATCATCCTGTCCCGATCATATCACAACCACTCGAACTAAGCTCTTTATGGCGCTGTGAGCAGTTTAACTCTCGATTGATGTTTGCACCTCTTTCCTTTCTTATCTTATAAAATTTCCGTTTGGAGAAAAATCTTTGACTGATTTTAAAGTGGTTATGCGACGGTACCGGAAATTCGTTCGTGTCGATCGAACTACTAAGTGTCAGAATAAAGTAGTAAAATGCATCTCCAATACTAAGAGCTATAATAAATACTTTTTTATATCCTTGTTGAGCAAACACGAGGTGTTACATTATTCCTTATTACGATCCAGTTGACGCTTTGGCGGATTTCGCCTTCCTTGGAACATGAAAAGCTCAAGATGACTGCAATCTACCTAGCCAAACACCTCAGTGTCCAAACAGAAAGTGCTAGACCGAGATATCAGTAGCACCGAAAACAAAATAACTTCTTTGCACATTTACCGGTTTCTATGAGTCTTCCACTGAATATGTCACGTGGAGACCAACCTCAGAGTTCGCACTGGAAGTGTGATGTGCCTCTCACATTAAAATAACACTCTCAAATACCTTGAGAGATCACACGTGATTACGAGACATTCCTCCTGCGATTCATTTTCGCCTGGTAATCACGCATGAACTTACACGGTATTTAAGACTGTAATTTTAATTTGAGAGGCACATTACGCTTCCATGTGAGCTCTCTGCGATTGTTCTCCACGTGACATACTCGGTGGAAAACTTACAGAAAGCGGTGAATGTATAAAGAAGTTATTTTGTTTTCAGTGCTATTGAAATCTCGGTCTAGCACTTTCTCTTTTTGGATATGGAGGTGTTTGACTGGGTAGAATTCAGTCATCTAGACTTTTTCAGGTTCTGAAGAAGGTGAAATCCTCCAAAACGTCAGCTTTATTGTATTAAAGAGTAAAAAAACGTCGTGTTTGCTCGACAAGAATATAACGAAATATTTGATTAATGCCGAGGTTAATAGCAAGTTGGTTATCCGAGTCACCATAATAGCCAATTCTTTATTTTACTTCCATTTTACGTGACCCTCCATCACACTTACAATGGACACCACAGCATTTTTTGAAATCGATTCGTTTTCCTCGTATTCACCGGCCACAGTGGTCTTGGACAGTTCACATGTTCTTTCAGCTACTACTTGAGGATTTCAAGTTTTTTATGGATATTGTGGAATGCTTGTCTAACTGATTCTTCTTCCAATCTTGGAGTTGGCCGGACTAACGTTTCCATGTGGACTAGAGGCAAACGTTCGGTTTCGGGTCGAACTAAGGCCTTCTTTTCTTATGGCCCGCATTACTAACCACTACGTTATCCCCGACCGCTTATATGTAAGATAATAAATATTATAAAAAGTAAGTTATAGAACTTATTTTCTAACCTTGTAATCTCTTTCCATAGCCACTTTTTAGGTACTGTAACGCGGTTCGAGGAAAAACATATTATAGTGTTCCTTGTTTATAAACTCTCAAAGCTCAAGCTAAACTGCACTGATGGCGGTCAAAAAACCTTTAGAAGAACACGTTTAAGCTTGAACGTCTTGAAAACACACGATGTTCTTGATGTGTACAGTCATTTTTTCATTCCACCATTCATTACCTAAACATTGTGTTTCCTTTCTTCATGACACCTTTAAAATCATACGATAAGTTTCGCAATGAGAAGGATGCAGTCGCTTTCTCGGTATTGTCTCCGATCACCGTAGATTTTGTAACAAAAAAAAAAACAACTTAGTAGTAGTAGAAAGAAACATTGGGCTCCTGCAGTATTAGAAAGACCTTTATAAGTGTCAACAGAAATCTTATCAAATCCGAAAGAAGGAAAATAAAAAATAAAGGAAAGAAAATTCTTCACTGATCTTTTTGAAAAGCAACTACTTTTTAGTGGAGAAAGAACCGTGTGAAAATTTTCCTGCGTTTCATTTTTCATTGTTCTTGACTTAAACTCCTAGCCCTTTCGTTCTTAAAACACATTTTCAACCATTAATACCTTTAATGGGTTTTTGAAGAAAATTTTAAAAAGTGTTTACCATTATCAACAAAAGTTACTTGTTTGCTGAAATCGATCATTTTTTAACTCAAAGTGACGTCATTGATAAATAAAAGCTGTCTTCGCAATCTAATTTCTGTGGAGGCTTCTAGTGAATTTTTCTATTTTTCTTAATAATATAAGATTGCTACGAGACAAAGAAGAAATAGGAAATAACGGTAGCTTTAACCCCTTTTCTTACTAGAATTCTCGATTTCTCGTAGAATTCACCTCTATGCAAAATAATTCTTTATCAAGATGATACTTGGATACTTGGACAGCTCGTCCTCACCGGTTGTGCGGGCCCCAGCATAACCTCCATTTTTCGGAGTTTCGTTGGTCTAGCCACTGTGGTTCCATGGAGTCCCGAGATCAGCCTGGCCAAACTCTGCCCCAAGTTCTCACCGCCACAGGTTGTCACCGCCATTGTGAATCAGAGGGAGATTTGCCACCATGCCACTTTGATACCAGGGCGGTGGTGGATCTTGGTATTGGTTTACTCTTAGTTGTGCTTCCTGATGGAAATGCTGGACTCCTTCTCAGCTTGGGAGACTCTGCCGGGGTGACGAATCCCCGCTGTGCATCGCAGTCCAACACCCAGCAACACCTCCCAGCCACGATGAGGTGGTAGACCGTTGGGGGAGTGACTGGATAACTCAAATTGAACATTTTGGTTACTGACAAACGTTATAAAAAAGGCAGGAGCCACTACTACTACTTGTAGCTTCGCTTGTCATCATCTAATGGCGGTAACGGTCACCAGTGATTCGCTGTTTTCTCGATAAACACAGAAGAGGCCGTTACTAAACTTTTTATTCAAAAAAGCTGACGTTTCGGTGGATTTCGGTGGATCGCCTTCTTCAGAACCTGAAAAGGTCAAGTTGACTGCAATACGGTCAGCTAAACACCTCTATAACCTCGACAGAAAAATCATGAAACCTATATTTCAATCGAAGTGGAAACGAAACAGCTTCTTCGCACACTCACCTTTTTCTATGGGGCTACCACTGAGTATTTCACGTGGAGACTAACTACACAGAGTTCACATGGAAGTGTAAGGTGCTTCTCACGTTAAAATATGCCTTAAATATTGTACGAGATCACGCCCGATAACGAGGAATTCCTTCCTGTGGTTCATTTTTGGGCTCTTAGAATTTATACAATATGCTTCGAGAGTTTTGCATGCTGATGTTTTCGATTCCTGTGCGAGGATAGTAGCTTCTAACTATGGTTTAACTGTAAGTTCACTGGGTAGGTGTTCTTTTAAATGGATGCGGAGTGGTCTTCGCACTTCGACAACGTACTCGTCCCCACACACTTTACGATGGGTCAGATAAACCATACCCGCACTCATGCAATCACCAGTGAAGTCCCCATTCGTCTTCATTAGGCGGTGCAAAGTTGTTATAGTAAACTTCACGTATTTGAACAATACAAAGAAATGCCACGACACAATTCAGTATGAGGTCCTCTATCCTCAAAGTTTCTAGCACTTTCGATGTAAAACTCTCTACGGGTAGACCATCAGCTTCTGGTGTCAGTGGCCGGATGTGCTCATGACTTTTTCGGTACTTCCGGATTTGAAGTGAAGTATATTTTTTTGCGACAAAATCGAACCCTCATATGTTTTATGTTCTCGGTTAATTATGATAAATGAGACCAAAGATAAAGTATAAGGCGCCTAACGTTGATCAATCCCCGAGGGATGTTCCATGCATTTGGCTGCATTCGTGGTACCGTAAAGGTGACTGGATGCATGTTCGATCTTGCACATTGACTTACATGATCCTATCTATGTGTCAAATAAGTCCTTGTTCTGTTGAACAACTCTGATACCTTCAATGATGCTAAGGTATTTGCAAAACTCCGGAAAAAAAAACTGGTACCAATTGATCCACCCCGGAGGATTAGAAGACTCGGTTACCCCGCACGCTTGATTGAACCTAAACCATGTGTATAGTGCATAGCATCTTTAACCGCTGCACTACACGCACCCAAATGGTAATATAACGATGATATTTCAGCTTTGATAATGAATTGATCAAGTTACCAATCAAAACAATACTAACAGTAACAATGGGGTTTACACTGGTGTGCAAGGAGCATACAACATATCACCGGCCGACGACTGATCCTATACCACCTGTCCTTTGTGGATCACCGACGATTAATTGATGTAGGTCCATGAAAATGATCTAGCTGATGTCTTGTCACTTGAGAAAGAGACTCATTTCATTTTTTTTTTATTTTACCCATCTACACGTCTATTGTGCGGATCCCAGCACTTTTCACACTCGATTCTTTTCCTCGTATCCATTGTCAACGAACGTCTTCCAACTTTTACGTGTGACTTCGGTTGCTGTTTGAGGACTTTCATTTCATCTTGAATATCGTAGAATGTTGGTCGAGCAATTCTCTCTAGAGTCCTGGGATAGCCGAGTTGGAGCGTTTTCAATTGAATTGCAGTCTTTCTTCTCCAGACAAACCCGGCACCAATTTCCCGACCTGGAGGGATGAGAGACTCGCTTGGCCCGGCCCTCGCCGGATCGAACCGGCACCGTGCTCGTGATGACAGACACCACTGCCACTGTGCTATCCGCCCTCTTAACTTATTTCATTAGGAAAAATCCCATATAGAGTTCCAGTAATATTTAATAAGACGGCAATAATAATAATAATAATAATAATAATAATAATTGTAATGCAGAAACAATGACGATAAAGATCAACAGAAAACGAAGACTAAGTCTTATCCCACTGATAACTGGGCGAATATTCTTCTGATTCTCACTATGCTGCTCTAGCAAGGATGGTTCTTTTTATTATCGTTTCGTGAAACACACTGCAAGAATTCACTAACTTCATTTTTCTTCCGTGCGAATTTGATGGCATAACGATTCCCGTCGTAGTTCGTTGGATAAATTTACTCGTCGCGGTCCACCGCTGTGAATCCGGCAGAGTATGGCGAAAACAAAAATCCGCTATTGGTCAACTCAACTCAGAGGGAATACATCGTGTGCGTGTGTATGTGTATGTGTATGTGTATGTGTGCATGTGTATATGTGTGTCTGTATGTCTGTGTGTGTATGAGTCTGTGTGAACGTGTCTGTGTGTGTCTCTGTGTATGTGTGTGTGTTTGTTTGTTTGTTTTATTCGCATGTGTGTCACTCCTTGTTTCATTTTTCCACCGCACTATAAGACACCATGAGTCGATGGCTGACGGCGGATAACTCGTAGAGTATTCACTCATTTAGTGCGACGACACACAACAGACCACGTCAGCAGGAGAGGCACCAGCTATTCTCTGGACGAGTTAAGCACCACTTAATCTCTACAAAACGTCTTTCTGTCTCTCACTACGTTATGCGATCGTCGTCGTGTCTGTTACGTTGTCCATGATTACTAACACAGAGCAATAGATTTTGACATCGAAATTATGTATGTTCCAGACTGACGTGCACCATTATGGAAGGGTGACAAGCCAGCCAATTATTCTCAAACTACGACATGTTATTTTATATCGTACGAATTCGTATATTGTGTGGATCTAAGCATTTCTCTCATCCGATTAGTTTTTTTGGATTTGTCATCAACAGAAATCTTTGAGTTTATGCGTAGGTCCAGTTTCAATCTAAAGAATCTGTCTTTCTCATCAATGTTTTTGAATGTTGGTCGAGGTAATTTTTCTTGGAATGCTGAGGTAGCTTTAACACAGCATTTCCGGATCTTCACGTCATTGTTGGATGGGGTAGGCTGACTTTTTCTAAGCAAGTTTGCTATCGATTTCTCTAGAGTGGAGTTATTGGAGACATAGGTTGACCATGTGGGATTGAACCATCGAGCACGAGCACTGCTCTGTAAACAGTGCTCTTCCTGCACTGCACATCATGACTTGCGATCGAGAAAAGGGTGTGCGATTTCATATGGTTGTGATATTGAGATCTATGATCTGAAAACACATAGACGTGCTGATATAAGAGATGAAATAGTGAGCACAATATTGTATTGTTGTTAGATATTGTTAGAAGTGGAGTAGCTCTGATAAGAGAATCACTTCGGTGCAGTTCGGTTCGTCTTCACGAGAAATCGTACAGAAACCGCAATAGTAAAATTACCGTCTAGCTGGTTTGCTACTATTTTGGCAAGTTTCCGAAGTCTCAGTGTACAAGTGCCAAAGCCTTCTCGCGGCGTCTCCTACCTAAGTTATCGTCAACCCATATGGACTTTAAGGTTGTTTGATACCACGCGAGTAGGTTTCTTCCAGAACGGCTGCGATCATCTTTTTAACCCTGGACCACTGCAACATAGTTGGAGCAGCTTTCGTAATAGAATTACCTACTGGAATGCGTTCTTCCCTTTTTTCTCTTCGTTGCACTTTACTGAGTACAATCGAAATCCACAAGGTGGCCTTTACATAGAGGAAGTATAATATGAATTGCAGTTTAACTTAATTCCTTACTTTCCGAAAAACCCAAATACCAGTCTGTTGTCCATCATCTGATCTTCCTGATCAAATCCAATCGTACCGCTGTTTCAATTTTTCAAACGTTGTCGACTTCATGAAGTCTTATCGCCAATTCTAATTTCATCATCTTTTTCCATTTCTCTTTCATCACGTTGCTTTCTTATTCCTCCGCTCTACAACGCTCTTCATTGATTGTGCTGTCCATGCTTCTTGTTCTTCTATATTTCTCTAGTCCTTCATTCCAAATTATGTCAAATTATCAGCGTTCTTTTTTTCTCTAATTTATTCCTTCTTTTTTCTTCCCTCTGTATTCATCCAGTAACTATTTCTCTTATTACTTCACATATTATTCAGTGAACCACTGAAGAAAATCTAGTCTACCATAGTATTCTTCCTTCTTTCTCCTATCTTAGCTGTTTTTCAGAACTTAATTTTAATAAATTTCTAAATAAAAATGGTAAAATAAATAAAAATAATAAATAAATAAATAATTTAGATTTCTTGAATTTACCCAGTGGTTTCTTGAGCAGTTTGAAAGCGAATAATTAACTGCAAAACCAAGGGCTTATTGATTTGTGGACGATTTATTGAATAAATAAGATTTATCTTTTTCTTTTTCCTATCATCCTATAATGACTTATCGCTTTAATAAGTTTTAAAAAATGCAAAAAAAAATTGAGTGCAATAATGAGGGTCGTATTAGCTTATGGACTCTCTTCTGATTGAGCAAACTCGTATTTAACTACGAAAGACAAGTGTATTCAGCGCTTTTTTTCCAGTTTAAGTTTCTCCTCGTCACAATCTTAACAAGTTCGATTATGCATCGACTTCAATGCGTGCATGGCCGAAACGCCTTAGCCTTTAAAAATTGAAGGAAAATATCTTAGATCGTTGTGGATTTAGAAATATAAAAATTATTAGAATCTACAAATCTACGGCAATAAGATATTATCTTTTCAATTTCAGCAACAATAAAATTCGGATTTTTGGAGCTTATAAAGGTTTTTTTGTTTGTATGCCCTATAGCGAAGCGACTGAACAGCTGGGAATTTCGTAGGACGGGATGCGATGCTGTCGCCATCGTTTATGTTTGCGACTGCTGTGGTTACGTCTAAAAGACTCAGAAATATATAGTTATTTGTATGAAATGCAGAGATATTTGCAAAACTCCGGACCACAGGTGTATGCAATGGAGAACGAACACGCTCTGTTGTCCTTACCGGGGAGCAGCGCACTTCACCACTACACCATCCGGGTCCTTCGCTTTGCATGTCTCTCAGCTAGTTCTATCGATTTTTTTGCCATCAGCAATCACCCGTCAACGGGATTGATCTGGGGAGCCAATATCGGCATTGAACCCAGATCAATCCCGTTGACGGGTGATTGCTGATGGCAAAAAAATCGATAGAACTAGCTGAGAGACATGCAAAGCGAAGGACCCGGATGGTGTAGTGGTGAAGTGCGCTGCTCCCCGGTAAGGACAACAGAGCGTGTTCGTTCTCCATTGCATACACCTGTGGTCCGGAGTTTTGCAAATATCTCAGCATTTCATACGAGTTATATTTCGCAACATACCCTGCCATTAAGAAGAAAAAGGCAGTAAATAAAAGAGTTAAGATTATATAGTTATTTTTAAAGCTCTTTGTAAATTCCAACCGTTAACAGATTTGGATTTAAAATAGCACTTTACTAAGGTGGCACGGATTTTAGGAACGATAGAGCAAAATCTCACCTATGAGTTTGTTATATTTTCAAGCTCTCAACCACTCTGCTCGCCGAAAGTTTATCCCCAACTATCAAAAGGCCATCACCATCGCAAATGCGCTGACTAAGTGATTAAGTCTATGAAAAAGCGTCTCTACAAGTTATTAGCGGAACAAACTCATCGGACAACTCCTCCACTAGTTGAGCTCGTCCATATCCTATGTGCGACCCAGAGCTGCGTACAATTAACCAACTACGTACACTGTGCTCCTACACAGCCGTAATCCATGAAATGCACTACCCGTTCGGTTCGTCGGTGATCCCGAGGGATTCTGAATGAAGGGATTCCATTGGAAAAGGCTATAGGAAGGCCGTTTGTATTGGCTATTATTCGTCACATCCTTCAATATCCTCCCTCACTACCCCTCCACCCCATTCATTCACACCCCCTTGTCCCACAAGTGGCCAGACGCGGCCCCAATTATGCTCGCCGTTTTGGTTTATTATCTTCTTTATATTAGTATAACCATGAAAAATGAAGACATGAAGACACCCAGCGTCTCAATAAACCAATATCGGTTGTTGTTTTTCTTCCTTTTTTTCCTATTCTTTCTCTCATAGTGATACTATCAGATTGAACATTTATCTGTGGGAGGCGATAACTGTTTAAAAAGTTATGATGTTTGAAAGTTGTTCGCGCTTAAGATCTTTCCTTGACATCTAAATTTACTTATATTTCGTACCGCTTGCAACTAATCGTCGACAACTGACTATTTTTAATGTTATCACTGCGTAGGTTATCACCTATGAAACCTCTAGTTTTCTCTGTTGTCATCCAACTTTTGCTGCCAGTGTTTCACTTCTCGGAAGAAACTCGTCCGCTTCGTTAGGATAACGAATATCCATCAAGTTATTATCTTGCATTTAAGTTATAGCAGTGACAATAAAATTGCTATAGGCAATTTTTCCAGTTGATGCAAAAAGAAAGTTACGCGATTGTTCTCCAGAGAGTGAAAGAGGAGGCACTTCATAGTTATAGCACTGTAAACGAAAACTTTTCCAGTATTTTTTCCCGAATAGTTTGTTTTAGAAATTTCGATTCTCATCGAATCCATCCGACTGAAAGGAGAGGAAATGACAGAGGAAAAAGTTAAAAAAAAAAGTGAAAAGTAAAGTTTATGAAGTAAAAATTAGTTCAAGCGCACCATTCGGAAGCGTTTCCTTATTTGCTGTAAGAGATTTCACTTAAAGTGTTTCGCTTATGACACTCAATGATACTGTGGAATTAAGTCAAAAAGTTGAAAACAAGCCAAAGTAGCGGCAAAGTTGAAGAAGTTACTGAATTTCTTAGTTCTAAGAGGTGCTAATGAAAACAGATGATTAAAACGTATTTGGGACATCATTCTTGTTAACTAGTAAGTCTCTAGTAGCTCACGACGATTTGTGTTATTCTTCCATCCGGAAGTGCTGAATTACGGTAAAGGACATTCTTATGACATGCGATCATCACGTTCAAGTCATTTTGCTTACTAAATTCACACATTCATACATGACAAATTTGCTGGCCTGAAGAAGTGGTATTTCACGTTAGTTTTATTCGAAAATGTTTGTCTCCTGTTTGTTCTCTATTCACTTTTTCTTCCTATACTTTATCGTGTTTGTCTCATGCATGCCGCTCGTTCACATGCAGGTGTTCATATATAGGATTGGTCGTCATTCGGCTAACATCGAGCAATCCGCAATCCAAAAATTGTAGGAGAAACCCTTTCCAAAACCTTCTAGCCTCTATTCTAAACGTCTGAGGCATTGAAGGGCACTAACGAAACGTGAATTAGCCCCTTTCCCATAGTAAGACGGTAACTGAACATCAAACATCTTATGGTTCAACTCTTTCTTGAGGGTGTTGAGCGAGAAATATGTCGTTCGAGTGATAAAAATCCCCGCAGTGAACAATCCTGCCATCGAACATAGATGAATGAGAATTTTTTAAACATTCTTTCGAGTTACTCAATTATAACAGTGACGTAACTAACGGAAATGATACGAACTGGGAGCACCGGAGGTTTAGATAAAATGTTTCCGTGAATATTCTAAACGGTCGGAACAGGGGTTACACAGTTTTGGACGAGTTCATGGCTCTTCCTGTTTCATGAAGAGTTGCTTGAAAACCACATAATCACTGCTGTTGAATTCAGTGTTCAAGCACCGTCTATGGCACTTTAAAAGCGTTAAAAACGCTTTTTTCCCCTAATTTTCTTGCTTGGATGTATGAAAATTTTGCGAACTTTCAACTCATCAGTGAATTTCCGGCAAGCGCTATCTTATTGTGAAATGAATAAACGCCGTTATGCTGGTGTAACATTTCATGGCAATTGTCTAGATATCATCCACGCCAATCCTACAATGATCGATCATTCGACAAATTGAATCAGAGTGAGGTTGTCAATGATACTATAAAAGGTAAAAGATAAAACTCTCGGCGTTGATCAATCCCTGAGAGATGTGCCATGCACTCGACTTCATTAGGTATCGTTGGAGGTGAATGAATGCAGATGTGGCTTTTATAATAACTCGTGGTGGCCTAACGATGTATCGAGCCAGTACTGCTATCCTCCCAGACAAGTCTGGAACCAACTTGCCGATCCCGGAGAGATGGAAGGCTTGGTGAGGGCATGGGCGCGCGATCGATTCCACGTGGGTGTTACAGTGGCGCCTCC
Source organism: Angiostrongylus costaricensis (assembly GCA_900624975.1). Taxonomy (NCBI): domain Eukaryota; kingdom Metazoa; phylum Nematoda; class Chromadorea; order Rhabditida; family Metastrongylidae; genus Angiostrongylus; species Angiostrongylus costaricensis. The sequence continues at coordinate 28,919 of UYYA01000157.1, read as the reverse complement.
AACCACTGCCCCACATGTGCTCCTAAATGACACTATTGAAGAGGAAATTATTTAAGGCATAAAACATATGCAGCGTGAGACATCATGAACATGTCCTTCAAATGGTGTGGATCCATCGTCTTAAACTTCGTCGGTATTTTCTTGTATTTATGAGCTTACGGGAGATTTTTAATAAGCATACTTAGTTGTGGCTAAGGTCTCGGACCTTTTACCTTTCTGAGATCCACAATGCATTGGAGTTCGATGTTCGCAGCGATTGTTTTCTAATCTTTTTTTCTTTATCTTCTTTTGTTATTCTATGTTCCCTTCTTTGTTTTGCTGTTTCCTGTTGTTTTTCTTTTTTGTTTTCTCTTTCTTCTTCTCATTTCTTGTTTCTCGTTTATTGTCTTTTTTTCGAAAATGTTTCTCCTCAGTCATTCGTCCTCCCATTATGGAAACGGACGAACGACTTTGGACCATCGATGCGGAGCATCGCCTCTGAATAAGACGAAGACGTCGAAACATTGGCCGAATAAAAGTCGTGTAACCTGAGCAATCCAAACAAATTCGTTGGTTATTCACGCCAAGGTTAAGTGTAAGTCGGTTCAGTAAAATACTATCCCCAGCAACCCTTGTTTGCTGCCTAATGTGGCATGCATTATGCAGGGTATGATGTGAAAAACAATCATAGGGTATGATGTGAGATACACCCACAATGCCAGCCGTGAAAAATTGTAGCAGGCGTCAAATAAAGGGTTGACATTGTGGTTTCGACTACAGCCTCAGCTTAATTGGGTTCGATGCCGATTTGTGCTCCCCAGATCAATCCCGCCGACGGGTGATTGCTGATGGCAGCGTTAGGTGCAAATCTAGCTGAGAGAAACTCAAAGCAAAGGCTTCCGTGGCGCAGTGTGTAATACGAGAACCCACGGAAAGGATAATCGTGGTTCGATCTGCCGCGAGGTTCAAGTTTTACGAATATCTTAGCATGATTGTGGTTAAATCTCACTATCCCCAGTGTTTTCAGTAGATGGAAAAGGAGGACAGAGGAGCGAGTGACAGAAATTTCACTGACCGTCTACACCATGCTTCATTGTTTTCGTTTCTACCTGTTAATGATCACGGGTGTTGCGAAATGAAATGGTAGTTAATGATAGTTGACGATTAGGTCTCATTTGTTCCCACAACATTCACATATGAGAAATAACAACGACAAATATGAAGTTCTTTGTACTAAAAACAATAGTAAGATTGAAAAATTCTTTCTACTTCTGTTCAGCAATACTTCGCAATAGCAAGAATAGCAATAAACTGAAAAGAAAGAGGAGTCCGCTAACACGCTCAGGGCGAAGAGCACATCCTCGCTTTCAATCTGTGTTTAACCCTCTGCTTTTCCTTTTGGGATGAGACGAACCGAATAGCCTTTCGCGTCGTGCTTGATACCTCTCAATGACTGAAATCCATGGGAAGCAATGAGATTAGTGGTAACGTTGGTAAGGATAAGGGCAACAATAGTAAGACTAAGAATAGTGCCCGACTAGGATATGCGGAGCTTAATTAGTCAAATGTGATCAGCAACAAATTACTGTCACAAGTGCCAATCCGTTATCCAGTATCGATCCATTGATATCGGAACAATAAGCTAAACAATCAGAACACTCAAATTCAATTGTCTCCGTCGATGTTATTGAATTGCTAAACAATGCAGCGACGTCGAGAAATCTCACAATTACGCCCACTTGTTGTCTGTGTTTGGTCAGAGCTCGAATTCGAACAACGCATGTCATGGTGATATCAGTCAGTAAGTCAGTCAGTCGAGTCGTATCCATTCACCAACATGTCGGTCTCTCTCTACACTGAGCTCCAGCTGTTTCTTGCTCATTTCGCATTGATAGCGAGGTTAGAGGGTCGGTAAATTTTGCTCTATTCATAGGCGACGTGAAAGGCAACCAGTCTATGTTGACAGATCTAGTCTGATTCCGATTCGTTGAGAACAACTGTTTCCCCAGTATTCTTCATTATCAAGCTCTAAACCCTAGATGAGGGTTTTTGAGCAGATTATGGATTCTCTCGTGAACCATCACGTATTTTTCTGTTTTGCTCGTCGTTTTCTATAAGTCGTACGAATTTGGAGCACCACAAATGACTTATCTATGGTGTAATATCTTCCATTAGTTTATTGTAGGTTGAAATTATCAAATCATCTATAACGTGTACAGGAGTGGCTTCTTCTGTGATTTATCATTTATTTATCTTTACTATTTGTTTTCTGAAGTTTACAATTTTCGTTTACATTTGTCTACTGGACTTTGTATATGTTCATATATTTTTCATGATCTCTACCACCACTGCTCATTACCTCTCCGTGCTATTTTTTTTTATCCCAGAGCTATCTTTTTTTAATAACCTCGCTGTTGAACGAATCTCTTCAAGCCAACACATGTAAATCGTCCATTCGATCTTCATTGTCTAGAAAACCGTGACGACCTAGCTAAGATTTTTATCCAGTCATTCATATTTCCGTTCTTATCGGCTTTATTCGTTAACCAGCAACACTGTTATTTGCAGATATATATGACTTAAATTTATATTCTTTCACTGATAAGCTGACATGAGATGATAAAGAAGATGATGACTTTACTTCTTTGTGCTGCTCTAAATGAACAATTTCCATTGATTGTTAAAGGTGCTATGCCTTGTAGATTTTTTGAATATCAGGTGATAATTGTTCATTTATGTATAACTAGCGGCCATGAAGCAATTGAGACCTTTAGGTTGTTAGATTCCAGTTTTGCACTCTTCAATTCTTAAAGCCCTAGAGATTAGACAATAGGATATAAATCACATCCACTGAATCGGCTACTGAAAGGGCAACGACGACGACGCGTCGGGTACAAAGGACCAATTGATTTCGGCGACTTGATGTATGTATGTTTCGTGGAATGGAGAGTGTTTTCGTCGACGTTTCGCATGCAGTTCCTGCTCACTGACGCCTTGAGTATTGAAAATATCACGAATACGTGCACGACGGAGGTCCGATCCATGAAACTACTTCACCATAAGGTACAATAATCGATCAGTCACAAAGTCCGTAGTGCTATAGAAATATCGTCATCTGCTTCATTTTGTGCTTGTTCGACAAGTGGTACTCAAAAGTAGAACGCGGACACCGAACGCCAAAATTTTGCAGAGAAGTGAAATTTTGGGCGGAATCACGAAGATATTAGTGATCCTTAAAGAAGACCTGTGATTTTTTCTGGTAGGCGTGTAATTAAGAAAGTTGTTAAGAACCTTAGCACAATGGTAATTTGTATAAAATCCGTACTGTTTTTGAGAAGTACACAACCGGCAGTGGCAAGCCAATTCTTTGAATTAGTTCTCCAATGTCATGCAACGTTTATAGCACCGCTGGCTTTGTCCCATCAAATACAACACCTCCGTATTTTTCGAATTTCTCAAAAACACTCACATGCAGGCGCGTATGACGCAGCGACTAGAGGTGCCCTACAATACACACGTGATCGTGGTTCAATCTCGCTCTCTCCAAGTCTTCCATCTCTCCGAGGTTAGAAAATTCGTACCAGACTTCTTTGGTTAAGGAGGGTAGCAGAACTGACTTGGTACATTGGTAGACCATCACAAGTGATTGTAGAGGGCAGATGTGCTCTCAGAGACCTCTAACCATGCTTGAGGAAGCTTAATGCGTGGCACATTGCTCAGAAATTGATCAACGCCCAATGTTCTGATTTAGAGAAGAAAACCTTCACACTAGAATAACATGGGCTAAATTTTCAAATTTTTTGAATGAAGAGAAATTTCCAAATACTTAATGGGGACGCAAGTAACTGAATAGAAATAACTACGAAGATGCCGCGATATGAGCAAACCTCAGAACCTCAGTAGGGCTTCGAACCCGCGATTACCCACCACCAGGGCTTTATGTTCTGCCTACTACTCCAACCAATCTTTGATTTGCCTTTTTCTCTGTAAATTTTTACTGTAATGGTGCAATCAGTATAAACAGAAACAAGTGAAACTCTACTGATGCATAGTGTCTTGAACATTACGCAAGTGGTACGTGTCATTGATGAGATCGCGGAGTGATCTCTCACCACTCAACAATGGGCGATCTTCAAGCGAATGCCACGGGGCACCGACAGCTACCAGTGCGATGTGATCGCTCAGATTGAACTCCAACTGAGTGGCAACGTGACATCGTCATCACTTTGGAGTTACGAACAGGTGTCGTCGAGGCTGTTAGTCGCTCGTCGGTCGCCGCCGCCACCTTGTCAGAAACCTCATCAACCTCAAGGTCGTTCGCTATCGTTCTCACTCGTTTCGTTTTCGTTATGATTACAACATGTTTACTTATTGGTTTAATATGTGTTCTTTCATTGATGAGCTTGTCATATAACTATCTTAACCCTTTTATTTACTGCCTTTTTCTTTTTTAACGGCAGAGTATGTTGCGAAATATGAGTCGTATATAATGCTGAGATATTTGCAAAACTCCGGAGCGCAGGTGTATGCGGTGGGGAACGAACGCACGCTATTGTCCTTACCGGGGAGTAGCGCACTTCACCACCACACCATCCGGGTCCTTCGTTTTGCATGTCTCTCAGCTATCTCAGCATTATATACGTGTCATATAACTTTTATTCGGCTAATGTCTCGACATCGTCGTTCTCACGGCCGGATCGATCCAAGTTGATGGTCCATAGTGGTTCGTTTTCTCGATGTGGTGTCCTCATCGTTGTATCGATTTGTGTTATTATTGTTATTTTTTATGTTGCTATGTTTATTTTATTGTTTTTATGTTTATGTTTTTGTTATCGTCATTATGTTTGTTATCGTTCTGTTTGTCTGTTATTTGTTCAATCTTTTCAAATTTTATCTTTTTGCTTTTAACTTGCCGAAGCTTGTTCTACATGCTACTATTCTTTTGAGTTTAAGTCGATTTTCACTTGTGTTTCTGGTAGTACTGATATTTTTCAGTTGCACATCCGTTGACGTTTTTGCGATGGTCTGTCTTCACTGTTTGTATAGGCCACAGCAAAATTTCCACTTTTCGGAGTTTTGCTAGCCTAGCCACTGTGCTTCTCTGGAGTGCATCCCAGCTAAAGTCTGCCCCAAGTCTTCACCACGCTGGCCAGTCGCGGCTTGTCTCTCTTTGCAGAATGTGTCGTTTTCTTGTTCAGCAATCGCGAGGTTTTCAAACAGCATACATTTACTTCCATAGAAAAACACAGTACAATAGAACACTAGCTGACGTTTCGGCAGTATCGCCTTCTTCAGAGCCGCTTTTTTCGTGACTTCCAATGGGGAAGTTTAGAACAGCTGATTATAGTCGCGATTGCTCGCGATTGCTGAACAAGAAAACCACGTATTCATATCCCAATGCCGAGGTTAATAGAAAGTCGATCCTGAAAATCTCTTAGCAGAGTCAGATATGGAACCAGATGCTGATCAACAAAAAAGATCATGAAGTTTCTACTTTTGTAATGGTATGCCATCCGCATGTGGAACAATTATCAGCCAAGAAATCCATCTTGCGAGTTCCTGAGTACCATTGTGCAGGAAAGAATAGAAAAATAAGAAAATGACCAATGAATACTTTATCCGTATGTCTTGTTGTCTGTACAACAGAAACAACAGAGACGATTGCTTATTGAGTTTCCTTCCAGTAGAATTGTTTTCTTTCTCACATAGACGTTAATTATTCTTTTAAACGGCTTTAAATAGAATTTCTAAAATGCATACGATGTGTGAAAAACCTTCCCAACGGTTTGCCGCCTCATCGTAGCTGAGAAGTGTTCTTGGGTGTCGGGCTGCGATGTACAATGGGAGGATTCAACCCTTGGCATGGTCTGGCAAACTGGGAAGGAGTCCGGCGTTTCCTTCAGGAACCCTTGCTAAGAGTAAACCGATACCAGGATCAACCACCGTCCTAGTATCAAATTAGTCGTATGGTGGCAAATCTCCCTCTGATCCACAAGGGCTGCGACCCCTGTGGTGGTGGCGACGTGGGGCAAACTTTGGCCAGACTGACCTCGGGATTCCAGGGAACCGCAATGGCTTAACCAGCAAATCTCCTAATAGTGGAGATTATGCCGGAGCCCGCACAACCAGTGAAGACGGGCCATTCTAGTATTCAAGTAAGTATGATGGTGAGGCGACGAAGTTAATCGTTTTTATGACTTTGTCGGTCACCTTTTCACCGTTTTAGGTATTTTTCTTTTCTTTCTTATCGTCGTTTGCATTAGTTTCAACATAAACAGGAATTTTTCCTTATTGCGGCTAAATTTCGCCTAATTTTCACAGTTTCGACTTTTCTAAACTCTGAAAAACGCATTATTTATGTATGGGATAGAAGAGGAGCCTTCAGCGAAATTCCTGAGCCGGCCTCACTCAGAGGAATGAGTCATTAAAAGTTTACCTGGAAATTTATTGATGTGAATGCTTTATGTTTTCTCAAGTTTTAGTTTTCTTCTCTTCCTTCTTTCTTCCTTTTCTGGTTTTACAAATTTTTTTACCCAACTGCTCCTTTCAAGTGCAACTTTGTCTCGTTCGTCAATTGTCTAACGGAAGGCAATTATTCACTTTTTTATCGGCTTGTTTCTGTGTCTCCAAGTTAATCCAGTGGGAATTTAGTGGCTGTCTCGATAATCCAAAAAAGAATATTTGAGAAACTCTCCTCTCTTGTTGTCTGCTATTTCTCAAAGACTCTATTTCACACCATCTTGAAAAAAGCAGTAAGTATTCACAGGTTTTCATCATCACCCCTTTTTCATTCTATCATTATCGTTATCAAATATTTGCCTTTGAGAGAAAGACAAGCGAATTCCTAGAAGAACTGACAGCGGACGCTAGCATTTGCAATGTTAACATTTAACTGACTCTGTGTATTGATATCAATGCATATTCTCTTCGATTACTGATTTTGCCGCGGATTTCATTCACTATACCTTTTGCATTCAGTCGATCGCTTATCTAACACAGATGTTGCGCCAAACTCGTTCCATGAAAATCTGTTTCCTATTCTTAATGATCTGCGAAGAAAGTCTTTTTTCGGACGAGTTTACCAGTGCACTCCACACACTGTGAAGTATTAGCGTAGTCACAGGCTGCTGACGCATAAAATGGAACTCAGTTATGTTGTTTTGCATAAATAAATCATGATAATATATATATATATATATATATATATATATCTACCGTGTTTCCCTTGAACAGACACCACCAGAGTCAGCGTTCGTCTCGGTTACACGGCAGAGCCACCTGGGTTCATTCTCTCGTGACGGAGTTATGGGGAGCATCACACTTTGCATATGATATCTTTACGTTTCATAATTTTGCCGGCAGGACATCTAGGATTTGATCACTAAACTATACCATGGCTGTTAAGTATACCTAGTGTTTCTTCAATAGTAGACTTTGAAAAAATTCGTCGAAGTCTCCAAAGCAACGCGTTTGCTTTCCTTATTCGTTCCATTGCTTGCATTTGTCTTAATCAACGTTCAGAATATAATCTGCATGAATATTGTCATGCTTATTGGGCAGGTATAAGTTGTTCTAACACAGAAAAGATACCTATTTCCTGGAGCCACCTGTATCTTGATATATACTAACTAGGTCGCTTTTGGTCCTCGCTTATTCCTTTATTCGTCACCTAGGGACACGACACCTACCGCAGGAGAACTACACAAATCTCATGCATAAGAGCGCTAGGAGCTTTTTATTTGGCAGTCGGACAAAACCCATGCAGAGCGGTAGGTTTGTGCACGATAACTAACCTTGCATTGATTTGCCCGTAGCTGAGATTCTGCCTAGAAATCTCGAACTATTCGTCAAACTTTTTGAATAACTTTGCCAGAGGATAGCCCTGCTAAACTTCTTGAGCTACTTTGCCGGAGGATAGCCCTGGCAGCACATCGCTGTTCTACACGCACAAATAGTCGCCACCTTATTAAGGCGATAATCCATTGGGGTTGGTGGGTACACACCTCAAAATTTGGCGGAATTACTGAACTGGGCTGGCTCGCATGAACAGTACCCTTCGTAAAGTTAAGTTCTACATCTATCTCTTGTCGATATGGATTCTACAGATGCTAACCAATGTATTCATATTTTCACTCAACCGCTCAATAGTAGAGCAACTCATTTCGAAGATTTCAGTGAGCTTATGGACTCTTTTTTGGAAAGAAAACGCAGCAATCGAATGAATGAAAACTTACTGATTTATAGTATCAGGAACGTCTGAACAAGCATCTTGATAAAACAGGAATCATTATGAGAAGTTATGAGCAGTTCATCAATGCTGCCCTGACCTGCTGAGTGCCGCGTTAAACCCGTCGACCCCACCCATCCACCGACCGAGCCTCCGGTGCTTCACGAAGGTCACATTGATCCCGCGCTCGCTCTCTGTTCCTAATGCCACTCAGCGCTCCGTTATTGGATATGTTTGTACTGGAAACAGACAGCGTGACCTCTCTACCACCTCTGAAATACGGAAACAAATAACGAATACGACGATGAAGATGGCGACGACGGTGACGACGGTGATCATGGACATATCAGACATCGACAATCGCCGGTCATCATCGCTCTTCTCATTGTCTGTTCATTATTTTTTCACTGTGTGCTCTCTTTTTCTTCTCTCATCATTCCCTGAGATTCATCACGTCTTGATCTGATCAAAATGATCTTTTTTCCATTGATTTTCGCTCCATGGTTTCTGTCCTCTTAGTGCTATCACTTACGTCATACTGAAATGCAATGTCGCTTCCGGCTCTCGTGGTGTTCTTCGTTCTGACTTAACTCTTCCTATGTCACTCAGCTTCTTTTTTCTACAACATTTCTCTGAGATCATATTTCATCATCGTGAATTTATGCTTCGTCATTCTGCAATTTATTTCTATCGTTGTCTTCTTTTTTCTTACTTTCGTTTTCTACTCTTCTTACATTATACTCATCCATCACGCTCATTTTCGCACATATCCACATATCGCTTTCGCTCGAGCTTGTCATGTTTCCTCTCCACTCCTAACTCTCATGTCTGCGTTTACTTAGCTTTTACTCCTTGTATTATTCAGCTTCATATCGTTTGTCGTCCTAAAGAAGATTCTTTATCGTTAGCACCACCGATAGATACGTGTTCCGTCTCCAAGAATCTTAGCCGTTACCTCGAAAGGTTTGTTCTTTCCTATCTACCCCTTTTTACACCATTCATTCTGGTTTTTTCTCACATTTTCAGACACTATTACTGTTTGGTAGAGTTATTTTTCATAGTATTTATTATTCCTACTTCTACTTTACATTTGGTCCGTGCTCAGTCTCTATGAAGCAAGGACTTCCACGTTCAAATTTTTCCGCCCTTCTACTTACCTCTTTCAATCTTTATTCATTTCGTTTTCCCATATTTCCAACATCAGTTACTATAAAGTAAAACTGTTTTCATAACTACGGCTATTCAGTTCTATACTTTAGCATTTGTTATGATTTAGTATATAATTCATATTGTCGAAATTTTCAATCTATTTTATATTTGATATCGATCGGTATGGATTGAGTCGATTTTGTCTGGCGAAGTGTCAGTTACTACTATCCATTCGCTTTATTTTCCGTGTTGTTCGCCATCGCTACAGGTGTCTTGTTTTTTGTTTATTTTTCATTCTTTTTCATTATTCGTTATAACGAATGTCGAAGGTCTAGCAATCTCTGGGTTCACTTCATTACTGCTCATTTATTTTCCCCGTGACTTTGATAACTAGTATTTTAAATAGTTTCACATCTACGTTTGAACTTTCATCTACTGCCTATTCTTTTTTCATGACAGGTTACGATGTGAAGTACAACCAAGAAACTTATCTGATGTTCCGAGTTTTGCTCATATCTCAGCACCCTCTGTGGTTTCACATCTGTTTACTTCTATCGGCTTGTTTTATTCTCTACTTTTTCGTTTTTCTTTCTTATTTTTTCTCCTCATTCATTCATTCATTCACTTTTTTTGTAGTTGCCAGCTGTCCGCTATGCAGAACTTCCTAGCATCGTCACGCTTTTCCAAGTTGATCATGTGATATTGCTCTTATCAGCGATTCTTTTTCCCACCATTTCTTTATGTATCGATCTTATTCCTTAGAAATACTACTACTACTACTACTACTTCTAGTGTGATGAAAATATAACTAATTTGAATGAGATATCATTCGCCATTCATTCTTTATCTTCTTTCTGTCACTTACGTTCAAATCCTTCTGTATGAATTTGGACGGACGAAAAAAGAGAATGAGTAGGAACATGGAAGAAAGATTGAAGAACATTGTGTTTTCAGCTCTGTCGGCCCATCAGTGAAGAATATGCTTTTGAGAGCTTCATAATTTATGGATACGAGACAACGTCGGACGACGACGACGACAACGACTGCGGACGTGGAAGCGGACCGACGACGATGCAGTTTGTGAGTGCCAGTCCTTCTTGATCTTCCTTCCCATACGATTTATGTTTTCTTATTGTTCCGTACCATCCATATTCCTATGTATTATCGCAATGCATGATTTTTATCGTTGTTACTTGATTAGTACTGCTATCATCCTCATTATTACCCTCTTTATTAATGTCTCGGTCTCTTGACACTCTTGCTCTATCACAGTATTGTTATTATTACTATCATTGGTAAAAAGCTAACTAAAAAACCCAAACTAAAATTAAGAAGCCCTAAATTGAAATCATTAAGTAACATCTGTTACTAGTACTTTTTTAATTATTTTATTTCATTCCTGTCGTCTTTATTCTGACTTTCGTTATTTTTTTTCCTGTTTTAAAATGCGCGTGTGGCGCAGTGGTTGGATGCGCCCTGCAACATACACATGGGATCAATCCCCGCGCACGTGGTTCACTAAGCCTTCCATCCCTCCGAGGTCGGTAAATTGGTACCGGATTTGTCTGGGAGGATAGCAACATTGGCTCGATGCATCGGTAGGCCACCGTGAGTGATTGTAAAGGCCAGATATGCATTCATTCACTTCCAACGATGCTTATTGAAGTCGAATGCATGGCACATCTCTCATGGATTGATCAACACCACGAGCTTTATCCTTTTACTGTTTGAAATAATTTTTTTGACCAATTAGCTCTTTTATCAGTGGATATGGTCATATTTTTTGATTCCGTTAAAATTGAGTTCAAATAACGTTCATAACGTTCTATGTTGCTTATTGATTGATTTCGTTAGAATCTTGATTCTTCCTTTCAATCTAATGGATTAAAAGCTGATAGAACATTTAAAAGAAACGATTTATGACCATTTTTCAGAAAAAATATCTACCATTTTTGTGAATTCTTTTTTTTCAGTGCAGACTTTTCTTGCCTTTTCTTCTGCTCCATCCCATAGACGGTAGCTTTACATTGTTCAATTCCCAATGGAAAACTTGAAATAACTATTATCATTAGCTGTCTGAAGTTTATAGGAGCATTTTCTTGTGCTTCATTAACTCTTTCCTCTACCCTTATAAATGAACTCAAATGATCTATAAGATAAAGACCGAAAATCAATATTTAATTCTGAAAAACTCCTTCTTTTAAACGACTACTACTGTAATATCGAGTTAGAAACCTATTTCTGCTTTGCCTTGAGCTCTACCGTAACAGTCGAGTTGTGCAGAGTAATTTTTTCTTGAAATTTCTCTAGGTTTTGGTCCACTAACATTAATGAAGCCCCTGCAGTTGAATGCTTTTTTTTTCGTTTTCAGATCGTCTAAGTTCCTTAAGGAAAAGATTTGCATAGTTTTTATTTAAGGTGGTTAATGAAAATTTAAGTGACTTTTTTCAACATTAATAAATTGGTAGATGTGTTTACTATGATTAATTGAATAATTAGAATGCTACAGTAATATCTTTCAATAGTTATTTTCCTGGGAGCGTAGGGTGCTGTACTTGTTCTCCGGCCACCATCCACCTCACCAGTATGTGTGGTTCCGAAGTGTCTGGAGTAGATTTTTTTCCTACGAGAACGCCTTCTCTTCATTTCCGGCGCATCCGCTTCTTCTGAGAGCAATCAAGTTGACTCGGACGAATTCTTCTCCGTCTAGTCGCCTATCTGGGTGATTCGCATTCCTCGGCGATTCTCCAAAGTGAACGATGTACGACCAACTTCATTGTGGAGTTTTTCTTTTTAAAAATACGTTTAAGCGGTCTGACAGTTCTTCACCTTTTTATATCAGAAATAGTTCGTTTTTTTTTTTGCATGGTGAATCGTAAAGCATTAGGATAGCTAGTAAGCATTGATAAATTGGGTATAAGTTAGTTATGTTGCGTCTGTTACTGTGGAACGTGGTAAGCTTTTAAGATAGTAATCTTTTGCATGGGAAAAGAAGCCAACGGTTTAATCGTAGTGACGATGAATGGCAGGAAGTCATTGATGATTGAGAAATGGCCAGTTGTTTCTGGATTTCCAATCGCAATCCAGAATACTTTCAAGGTGTCTTTGATTGAGTTCTATTCATCATCCGTAAGAATACTACGCTACTTCGTACGATAATGTTCATCACTAACTTTTTTCTATGAATTCCAAATACTGCTATTTCTCGAAATTGCTTTTCGCAGTAAACACTAACTTTTATTATAAAGTGCACTCTTTTCCCTACTACAGCAATTTATGGGTTTCCCATATGAGTTAAACGTGATAATATGAATATGAAAATATGAAGACATGATGTTCCTACAGGCATACATGCATACACACATATATATCATGCATGCTCACACTCATACAGCTCACGTATATTTCACACTCATGGGAGGACATTATATGCATCTATGTACGTATTATATATATATATATATATATATATATAGTTTTAAGAAGACATCCATATATACTTATACGCACATACGCATAATTTGCATAGATATACATATGTGTAAATCCGTGAACATACACACACACATAAACACATGCGTGAATACACACATCCGCGCAGAGGCACATCCATACGATCGTACACGTGTATTGACGTGCGTACAAGTGCTCATATGCACACAACACACATACTTATATACATGCCGACATACACACACACACACGATATACATCAAGGAGTTTTCGAATATTAAGCATCTACAGACGTTATCATTTGTAATAGTGTTCAAGATGCCTTCACAAAGTGTTTAAATCTATTTCTAATGCATTCGAAACGATAACTAGCTAAAGTTTATGACTAGGCTTAAATCTAGAGCCAAATCTAAAGCTTAGCTTAGGCAGAAAACTAAAGCTAGGCCGAAACTTATAACAAACCGCTGTCAGATAAACAAGACTGCTAAGCCATGGAAACTGATTCGGCTTCGACTCATATAGTCAAGTAGTAAAACGAACAGAGCTGTTCTTCTGAAATGTGTCACCTCAACATTAATGTGTACAATTTCAGGATACTACCGATATTTCCTAGAATCAACAATTTTCCATTTATATTTATATGGACTTTATTATTTTGTGGATTTGGTGCGACGAAATCGGACGTTGCGGTGAGTGTGTTTCCTTGTTTTTAAGATAATTTTGCTCTGTTCTACTTCATATATGTGTGGTTTACCTAGTTTAATTGGGTTATCAGTGTATTGTTACCGTTGTAAATGTAACTTGTTACTTACTTGAATACTCGATTTGCCCGCCATTGAAATTCAAATTTTATTGGTAATCTATAGTTGGGCAAAATTTCCTCTTTCTAGTCTCAAGAGCGCCGTAATAGCGCCTTCCCCTACCTTTTCATCAAGATTAGTTGCAAACCCATTTTGGATCGGAGGGAAGTTTAATACTTTGAGACGAGGTTGCTACCAGAGCGATAGTGATTACTAAGTTGGGACACCCAGGTTGGAAATGAGCCCCCGTTGCATATCTCAGTTGAATTTGCAGGAGCACCTACTGGCCTCCTATTTGTATTTAACTGTTAACATATCATCTGTGGTGAACTGCAACTGTTTCGTTTCAAAATCTGTGATATTTAAAGGGCTTAGAAGTTGCATTATTAAAGTGTTCTTGAGTGTTGAATTGTCTTATAACAATGGAAGATTCATATAGTCGCAGCAGTGCTAAGCTTAGATTCTTTCAAAAGAGCTGGTGGTTTACTGGAGATTTGGAACTGAGGAAGACCAAGAATAGCTATCAGAAGGCTCAAGAGGAAGAATCATTTCTTACAGATGCATAGCACATGAGTGACAAAATTTCCAGAGCTCACATGGTTCTTCCTGAACCTGAGCCACCCACTTATCAAAATATACATAAACTTGATTAAAAGCGTGTCTTTCATAATTACTTAGTTGGATTTCCCATTCTCCTTAAAAAAATTAGTCGTTCCAGCCGAAAATAGAAAGAAAAAACCACACCCTTGGAACCGTTTAACTTCATCTCATTATTTCTTAAAATATTTTGTAACATTGTAAAATTTTTTCCGTTATAATTCATCCCATCAAGTGTCATTTTTTATTCTTGCTTCTCAATTTCGGCCTTCGTAATGTCTCTTTCATTCGTATTATCACACAAATAAGGATAATAGTAAAAGATAAAGCTTTCGGAGTTTATCAATACGTGACAGGTGAGCTATGTATTCGACTTCATCAAGCATCGTTGGAAGTGATTGAATGCATATCTGCCTTTAACAATTAACAATAAAAAAACAACAAAAATTAACGCGGCAGTCTACCGATGTATCGAGCCAGCGCTGCCATCTTCCCAGACAGGAATGGTAACAATTGACGACCCTGGAGGGATGGAAGGCTTGGCGGGCTACTGGCGTGGTGATCGATCCCATTGTGTGCATGCCGCAGTGCACCTCCGACCACTGCGCCGCACGCGCTTGCGGTCACACAAGTTAGAATAAGCAAATGGGATGGAGAAACAGCATATCAAAGTTTTCCAAGTGTATTTTCTGTTTCAACTTAAACAGAATCGGATTTTGGCGGCAAGTTTGAGCAGAGTTTTGCTTTATGTCCTCAAAATTTTTTTAAAAACATTTTTTCATTCACATTTTTTTTACTCCTACGTCTAACGTTTTTCGTTGAAATTTTGCTTTCCATTTTCCGTGATTGCCTTCTGTCTTATTGTAAGCGGAAAATCGAAACAATCAAAAAGAGATTCATACAAAAACCTTTTTCAATCTTGGCACAAAATTATCTATGCATGAAGAATCGCGCTTCAAAGAAAAACTATCTCAAATACTTATGTGGACCTCTGTTTGGTTTCCTTTTTACAATATTATTGAACCTTGCAGTATATCCTCTATGTAGCTCTTAATTCCACAGACCTGACATATGTTAGAATTTTTTAGAGCCTAAAAAAATTTCTAAGGAACTTTCTCAACTTATAGAATAACTTCTCTGGATGTCTATTCCTTTTTTCAGGAAGGCTTAGGTAGCCCAACTAGTTCGTTAGCCTCAAATCTCCGAAAAAGCTACACAAACGACTGGGCGGTGCGCATTGCTGACGGTTCTGATGATGAAGCTGAACGGTTGGCGACCAAGTACGGGTACCAGAACTTGGGTCGAGTACGTCTATTCACTTACTCTGTCCTCTTTATCATTGTATTAAATGCTACGGCTTAGCATCGATAGAGCAGTCTCTGACGTGGTGAACTCACATTTCCTGGTTCGATCACACCCTACACTTCGTTTTTTACTTTAATTGTAATGCGCGCTACGAAATCTGTCAACTTTCCATTAGCTGCTCTGTCAGGATAGATTTATTGGAAATGTTTTACTATGATGGCGAATTGAATATGAAGGCGATGACGAAGAACAACTAATTATTATGAGTGTTAACATTGAACCTCCCAACGGTTGCAACTTGACAAATAGTCGTCTTTTCTTCTTATTGACATACGAACGCATATCGAACATGCTTTCTTTCTGGAATCTCAAGACAGACCTGCTAAGACGTGCGGGATTCCACAATGTGCGATCACTGGTCGGTATGGATCAGAGGGAGATTATCCGCCTAATGACCAGGATTCTTTGTAGGGTTGCAGCGAATCTTGCAATTAACCGACCGATGAATCGAGCAGGATGTAATAATTTCAATCACTTTACTTCCTATCTTGGCTATGTGTTATTTATCAATTCACATCCATCATTTTATCAACACATTGGTTTTCAACCTAAACATGCCAAAGATCTCAAGGATTTCAATAGGTGGTTTCTGCGACGTCTAACGCGCAAGCGTCATGTCTTGCAAATCTGCTTCATTTTTTAAAGTACCTGCTATAAAGGTCGTTAGTGATTGAATGGGTATAACGACTGACATATTTTAGGCCTAAGATGCTTTAACTATCTTAACTATACGATAGTGGCTACAGGGCTACAGTACGCAAATCTAGATAGCACCGATCGCAAGCCACCCTTGTTCGATCGGCTGTGTTTGCGACGAAATTCGATTTTCACCTCCAACCTAATCGTCTACGGCTCCGTCGCCGCTCGGCCCAGCATATCCCAGGAATTCATGCAGAGATGCAAATCGCGCCGTCCAGAGACCAGCGGGCCCATAATCTGACCGCAATCATATGCGGAGCCATTTGAATTCCCATGACCGACTTTCTTTTAACCTCGGCATTGATTGATAATTCGATGGTTTTCTTCAATAAGCAGAAACGAGGTTGTTATTATAGGATTTATTAGGATACAATAGCTGACGTTTCAGCGGTTTCGCCTTCATTTAAATTCTACCGAATACTCGGAAGTTTTCGAATTTCCGCTCGTTTCTTGAAAACCGCGTTGGTTCTACAATTTGCCTTGAGACTCATATATGAAGTTGAACTTCAATCTATATGGCTTTTGTAAAGTCAGGTAAAATTAGTAACGGGCATATTGAGAGAGTCCAAACTGAAATGAAGAGAAATTAAAACCATAAAATAAGGGAAAAAACTTAGAAACATTATTATGTCTATGGTGTATGGAAGTTGAAATATGTAGGGAAATTCATTGAAAACGATTTGATCAAACACTGTGCTCTCTGCGATTTTATCCTAAAGTCATAGTAATGTCCGATTTTTGGGCACATGAGGAATTTTTTTCTAAGGAATAGTTTTTTCTTTCTGACGATTTTAATCTGTTTTCTTTCGTTTTCAGATCATTCCGGGTGAAGATTATTTTTTGTTTCGTAACGTCAATCAACGAACTCGCTCATCTAGAAAATCGAGAAGTCTGCAGCTGAAGCGAATTTCTCATGAACCTGAGGTTCTTATCGATTCTATGGAGTATTTTAATGTTTTAACAGTAACAACAACAACAACAACGCTATGGCATTTTTTTCCTATTCCTACCATAATAGCGGTGTTGTGGGCAAAAATTCGTCCCTCATCCAATTAGTCGACAGCACGAATTTCAGAAATTCGATTAGAAGAAAGCTCCAGCTTTTTGTTTTGGTTCCAGTGCAACACAGCGCTTCTCGACAAAATTCAATAAAGAAGCACTACAAGGGATATTTATTTACTGAAGTTTCAATTCTGGTAAAGAAACAACTAGCAGGGAACTAACGAAATCCACATAGGTGATCGGTGTTTTATTTTGGTTTTTTCGGGTAAAGAAAAGGATAGGAGATAAAGCTCTTGGCGTTGATCAGTGCCAGAGTGATGGGCCACGCATTCGGCTTCATTAAGCATCGCCGGAGGTGATTGAATGTAAATCTGGCCTATGCAATGACTTGTGGTGGCCTACCGATGTATCGAACCAGTGCTGCTATCCTCCCAGACAAGTGCAGTACCAATTTGCCGACGCTGGAAGGATGGAGGCCTTGGTGAGCCTTGGGCGCGGGGATCGATCCCATGTGTATTGTAGGGCACTTCCGGCCACTACACCACACCGCTCTTTTTTCTCGATAAGTAGCTGATTTACATCGACCAGAATAGTGAATTATTTAAAGGTGCCTTGGGCGCGTAGATCACACTAATAGGGCGCGATTACAGCGCGTCGGCGCTGAGTTTCACGTGCACTTTTCAATTAACACATGAGAACTTTGAATTTTTCACCAAAGTATTGTTGAGGTTACTGTACTTGCTGGGTTAATTATCATAATTTTTACCTGTTTGTGATGGAATTGAATAGAATTAACAGCTAAGATATAACTAGTGCACCGCGAACACCTACGTTCCGGATTTGACTAGTCAGGCATTAATCGTGTTGTTGACACCATAAAGGACATGTTGATGATGAGCGTGAAGAACTCAATTAGACGTCACAACGAAGGAGCTGATGAGATAATGAATGCACTCAAATCATGATGACCGTAATCGTCGTTTCTTTCAGATTTTATGGTTGGAACAACAGGTGGCTAAGAAACGCGTGAAGAGGGATGGTGATCGGCACCGACAACGACACGGTCGACCGACGAACGTGTGGCATATTTCAGTTGGAGAAGGCTTTTTAAATTCTTATACAACAAATAAAAAACTTCGTGTTCATTGCCTACTTTTCATCTCTTTTGTATCCTGGAGTTCCTATTGAGCAGACAAATTAGCCCACTGTTGAGAAGATCTTACATGTAAGTAAGTAATATCGAATGAGAGACAGGTAAAACAAGGGACCCGGATAATGTGGTGGTGAACGCGTTAGCCCCCGGAAAGGGTAGCAGCACGTTCATTCTCCACCGCAGACACCTACGTTCCGGATTTTTGCAAATATTTCAGCATCATTGTGGTTATTATCGAATGTACTGTTTCTATGGGAGATCGCCATTATGCCTAAAATTTTCATTTCCTTTGAATGATCAATTAAAATTCTTTCAATTTAAATAAAAGTAGAGAGCTAGCTATAAAGTATAACTAAACGCATGTATTAAAGGACTGGGCAACTCCTACCACTTTATCGTTAATCCTCACTTGGCTTATGATTTTTTCCTGTAAATATGAAAAAAGCGATCCCTTCTTTTTTCGATCAATAAAAAAGGAGAATAAACGTCATCCGTACTATTAACGACAAACATTTAGAAGATGACATATCCGGAACGTTGGACGCAGGGGTCTGCTGTGGTATGGTCCCGAAACAAATATTGATTTCGAGAATCGGAAGCTCTTCCCACTTAAGCTATTATAGCTAACCCTACAGTATTACAGCATATCTATGCACGAAGTAGGGAAATACTGCTTACACTTCCCTGGTTGTCCTGGCTGGTTGTTGATCAGATTGCTTAAGAGTGGCCACCATCGTTCTATCGGGACGTTTCGTGAATTTAGTTTGACGGCTTATGCAATAACTGACCTTCCGAATTTTTGTCTACTTGAGCATTTTTTCCAAGGAAATATCAAACTAAACCCTTTTCTTGTAGTTTCACAACTTTCACTAAAACATCCGGAATTCTGGTCTTTCTACCGGTGTTTATTTCGTTGTTACAATACATCTCATTTTTGTTGTAAGTATATCAATTTCTTGGCGTCAATATTCCTATATAACTTCTAGAAATGAAATATTCTCCATCCGGATCTTTTACTGAAATTTTTGATTCCATATGAAATCTGTTATCCGAACTGACCCTCTTTTCAGGAGAACGATATCACATTCGGTGAGGATGATATGCTTGTGAGTAAGTCACGAAATCGTAAACAACCCGATCCTAACGACCCACTCTGGACCGACATGTGGTATTTAGTCAGTTTTCCCAGCTATTATACGCTTATGTGCTCACATAATCGACTCTTTCAATGGCATATTGAAGCTTTTTTCCCTATGTGTGTCTGTGTGTATTATAGAATCGGGCCGAAATCACGGGTAACTCGAAAATGGACCACAACGTGAAAGAGGCATGGGATCTTGGTTATACTGGTCGTGGTGTAGTGGTAACGATTCTCGACGATGGCCTCGAAAGAACACATCCCGACATCGCGCCCAACTATGTGAGTTTATCGGGGAAAAAAAAACCAGAAACATGGTAGTCTGTTTCCGGATGAGTAGCAACACCATCTCCGAAAGAATAATATGCGGATTTATTAATGGTGTAAAGGATAAAACGTTAAAGCTCTTGACGTTGATCAATTCCTGAGGGATGAGCGATGCATTCGACTTCAATAAACATCGCTAGAGGTGACTGAATGCATATCTGGCCTTTACAATGACTCGCGGTGGCCTACCGATGTATCGAGCCAGTGCTGCTATTCTCGCAGACAAGTTTGGTACCAACTTGCCGACCCCGGAGAGATAGAAGGTTTGGTGAGCTAGCGCCGCAGGGATCGACCGCGTTTGTGTATTCCAAGGCGCCTCCGGCCACTGCGCCACACTCGCCGCTTCTTAATGGTACAATATACAATAATTCATCTTTGCAAAGCTATCTATTCCTTCACTGTGATTTGAAAATGGCTCTTTAGTGTTTCAAATTGTGGTAATCGTTCATTAATGATGAATTCTGTGCACTGGACAGATAAAGCAGAATCCTCAAAAATTAACTGCCTGGATAAGAAATAATTGATAGCATGTGGAGTTAGGAAAGTAAAAAGAGAGCTTGGCAAGCGCAGAAACAGAAAATAAACTAAAATGTCATCGTTTCTGACATCACTATTTGTTATTCTGATGTTTAAAGCTTATTGGCACATATCGGCGCGTACGAAAGATATTGTCATGGGCTTATTGATTAAAAAGTGGTGCCAATCGATATCCATGTTCTTTGTTAGTGATGTCATGTGTGTGAATACTGTGAAAACTTGTGTGGTACTGTATATGCGGTTTACTCGTTTACTTATCTGTACATTTTCTAATTTGAGGATGCTCGTGCGTCATACGATGTTAATGATCGTGACGATGATCCAATGCCACGCTATGAGTACTCGGATGAAAATCGACACGGGACTCGATGTGCTGGAGAAGTGGCTGCTATCTTCAATAACAGTCTATGCATTGTCGGAATTGCGTACAATGCTAGAATAGGAGGTAGGAATAAACTTTTACAAGAAACCGCTCAAAAATGTTCGTAGACGTGGAAAAAATGTTCATAGCGTGGAAAAAATCAGCTATTGTGCAATTACACACAATGTCCAGTGCGTGGGGACACGTTGCGGTTAGGCTAGAACGCTTTCTTCATGCGAGAAATCTAACCAACGGTAAAAGGAAGCATGACATGGAAATGTTCAATAATTTATTATATTATGTGACGAGGAATTAATAGTTTTAGGATTTATGTAATGCTTGCGGATTTAAGGGTTAACGTTTGGAAATTCTCTTTAGTAAATTGGTAAAAGGAATATACATATGAAACGAAGATGTGCAAGAACTGTGAAGACGTTGTTGCTAAACAGAAATATTATGATGCGAATAAAAGAATAGTACTGAGGACAGAGAAGCAGAATATAAAATTTATGGAATAAAACTTAATGAATGCCATTCAGGCATCCGAATGCTCGACGGGGACGTGACGGATGCTGTCGAAGCCGCTTCACTTGGACATAATTCCGACTACATCGATATCTATAGGTAGAAGAGAACCTTGATTTGATAAATAAGAAGGAAATAGCGAGTACTTCTCAGTAATTTACGGTTTCATAAGGAACTATAAATTAAGGCACCTTCGTGTAGGATTTCGCGCTTTCCGATCAAAATAGATCTATTGCATTGGATTCATTTAATCTGATTCGGAAGCTTTCAGTGCTTCCTGGGGTCCCGATGACGACGGAAGGACAGTAGACGGTCCCGCTAAGCTGACTAGAGCTGCTTTTGAGCGTGGAATTCGCGAAGGTAGACGAGGCAAGGGTTCAGTTTTTGTGTGGGCGTCTGGTAACGGCGGCAAGGATGCCGATTCGTGCAATTGCGACGGTTATACTAACAGGTAAATTTTCTTAATGTAAAAGAAAGCTACACCAATAAAGAAAATAACGAATAGAGGTTTAGTGAAGTAGTTACTTTGCTGGAGCAGGCTACTTGTAAACCTTTTTTCGTCCATTCAGCATCTACACACTCTCGATCTCAGCCGCTACCGAGAATGGAAACATACCGTGGTATTCGGAAGCATGCAGCAGCACATTAGCGAGTACATATTCAAGTGGTGCCACCGGTGAGAAGATGATCGTCACCACCGATCTACATCATGCCTGCACCAACACGCATACGGGAACGTCGGCTAGCGCACCGTTGGCGGCCGGTATCGTTGCACTGACGTTGGAGGCGAATCCTGATCTTACCTGGAGGGATCTACAGGTACGTTTCGCTCAGAGTGTTGTCGATCAAGGATAAAGTTGAAAGCATTCCACGTTGATTAAACCCTAAGGGTTGCGTTATGCATTCGACTTTCTGAGGCATCGTAGAGGGAGTTGCATATATATTTGGTCTGTACAGTGCCTTACTCTAGTGATATATCATGTCATTGTTTTTATCCTCCCAGACTTGTCTGTTACTAATTTGTGGAGCCCAGATGAATGTAGGACTTGCTGAGCCGTGGACGTGTAGTCAGACTAACAAAGGGTTCTGTGTATTGCAGGACATATCTAACCACTTTGCCGATACAGCTGTGAAATTTGGGAGCTTGAGGTTTCAAAGAATGAGAACTTTTTAAATAGTTGTGGAATTTATGGCGACAGATGGCATATCATACGGAATTTCATGCAGTGAAAGAAGTCTTACTATCGTATCTTCGGCCCGCCCTCTTGAGTAGCGTAATCGTTCTGGATCCATCGGGTTCCTCATTTTGCTCGTTTTAATTTCAGTGGACTTAAGTAAGCCTTTGTTCGTGTTCTAACAGTATAAATTTACGAAGGTAATTCATTTGGAACCTTTCAAGTATGAAAAGTATTGCTATGCCTTTTAGTGGATGAATAGTGAAAAAAAAATGGCTCACAGGGTCATAGGATTAGCTAACCAAAGCGCTTGTTAGCGGCTCATGCCTGTTAGGTCAGTTGTGTATCAGATTTCTGTTTCAGCACATCGTCATTCGAGCAGCAAAACCAATAAACCTTCGTGCTGGCGACTGGATAATGAACGGTGTCGGTCGTAACGTATCGCATTCATTCGGTTATGGCCTGATGGATGCTGGTGCAATGGTACAACTAGCTAGAAACTGGACAACTGCTCCTGAGCAACACAAATGCCGACAGTACTATCCAAGTAGATTTAAGTGAGTGCTTGAGTGAGCAGTTGTGCTGACTGAAAGAAAATGATGGTGTTCCTTATAGGGAATTTGTGGTAATTTTGCAGAAGTTGTATTAAATTCACAAAAACTGTGAGAACGAACGATTATCAACTTTTGGAATTCCAAAAAATCTTGGGAAAGGGACATTTGTTGTAGGTTTCTAAATATTTGTAGACAACTTCTTTTCTAAAGACTGACGACAGTTTCCGACCTGTAGTTTACTTAATCATTAAGTGGGCCTCCGTGGTGCAGCGTGTAACGCGCGTGCCCCCGGGAAAGGCAATCGTGGTTCGATTTGGCCAGGGGTTCAAGTTTTGCGAATATCTCAGCATCATTGTGGTTGCATTTCATGTCATACCCTGCTGTGAAAAATTATAGAAGACAGAAAACAAAAGGTTAACATTAATCAATAATTATTAAGAGAACCAGAAAAGTCGTCTATGTTTCTTAAGTTTTATTATCAGTACTGGAGTTGGAATTTAAGTGCTAACTGATAAGAACAAGCGAAGGAAGAAAGAAAGAATGAGTAAAAAAGAGCCCTTAAGAGCAATATTTTGTTATAAAAATTTGACGTGACCAAAAAAGCGTCTCACTGATTATTTTTGTTCCACTTTGAAGTTTTCCTTTACCGTATCTCTAAATTATAGATTTTCACTCGCTATACAAAAAGTAGAAAAATAAGGGCATCTGCCTTAATACATAAAAGATAGCAGGATTAAGTGCTTGGTATTGATCATTCCCACGGCATTTCATCATGCATTCAACTCCTTTCGTAACATCGTAAAGATGCATATTTTGCCTATATAATGACTTTCTGGAGTCTATCGATGTGCCATGTGAATACTTTTACCCTCGCAAACAAGTCTAATATCAATTTGATGACGTTGCATGAATAGAACGTTTGGTTATCGGTGTGTAGGATCGGACCAAGAACACCTGTGTAGTGCAGGACAGCCTCTAACCACCACACGTGCTCCCAGAGAACCTTTCATAGATGTGAATAATAAATCTAAAATATTACTGAAATAAATTTGCTACTTAATGTTAACTTTTTTTACTGCCTACTACAATTTTCACGGCAGAGTTAGCTACTCAAAGTTCATTAGCGACTGTGGAATAGAATTGAGTTCATTCTATACCGGAGCGCATGATTATCTACGATTAGTGACTTCTTAACTTGTTATATGGTTTCAGAACAATTCCGCACGGAAATCGTCTCCAACTGCAGTTGTACACTGATGGATGTGCTGGATCACCGGACGAGCAAGTTGTCTATTTGGAACACGTACAAGCCATCATCACACTGAAAGCACCAAAACGTGGTGATATTCAAATCTACTTGACGAGTCCTTCAGGTATGAGTGATAGAATTCCTCTTTAAAAGTGCTATGTTAAGTTTGAAAGTACCCTTTACCTAACATACTTGAATATATTGGTGATTGTTCGTTACTCCTGAATCCTGTAGACTGTGCACAATTTTCAATAAAGCAGTTTTTGACCGTTGGAGGGTCTCTGTTTGCATAGAGGTCTTAAAAGCATCTGTCCTAACTAACTGAAAGACTGACTCATAAGCACGACTCCATTTCAACGCAGTTTCTGCGCAGATATTGAGAAATGGAGCCTTCCTAGTTTAACTGGATTTGCTGTCGGATGCGTTAAAGTCCTCCTCAATCTTAAATCAACTTCTGTGATAACGAATAAACAGCTGTACATTGATTGCCAGAAACATTTTCCTGGTAAGAAGATGAGCACGGAAATTCCTAAAATAGATTGAAAACTAATTGTTTTATCTTCTCAAATGTTCAAAGTTAATGTTTCGCTCTAGTCGATCTCCACTAACCCTTAACATCAAAACTAAAATATAAATTTTATTGTCGCAATCAATGATTCCGGGTTTTTGGCAACTAGAAGAATTTCAGTCCTAGTACTGATACGGAAAAATCATCTAAAGTTCTCAAATCGCATGATTTATAGATTAGCTGGATCTGAATGGATATGGTCCATAATTTTTCTCACTGTCTTGAACGATTTTCGATCATTCGGTTGTTATTTGATTGTTTCGTATGGCATATCACCATTCTAAATTCATATTCATCATTAATCTGTTATAACATTACTTGTTGAAAAGATTGCATACACAGGAACACGGTCAACGTTACTGACAAAACGCGCCAGGGATACGAGTCGAGCCGGCTTCATTGAATGGGCATTCATGACCACTCATAGTTGGGGTGAATTTGCTACCGGACTCTGGACGCTCGAAGTCGATAACGATGGGTGGGACGGTGAGTGATGGAGTCAGAAAAAGTTCATACCCATCATACCGTACTGCTGTTATAAGCCGATTGTCTCGTGGACATAACATTAAGCATGACGTAGGATTGCCAAGTTAATCTAATCAGCTCGAAATTCGATGCTTGTTAAAAGCGGACGTTGTTATATGATCATTTTTCCAGAGGAATAGAACTAAATCCATCCGGGAAAATGTTTTTGCGGTTTATTTTTTGATTACTTGCATTCAGACTATGTGTGTTTTTATTTATTAAACAATAATTCTCATTGTCCTCCCAACGGTTTACCGCCTCATCTTGGGTGAGAGATGTTCCTGGGTGTCGGGCTGCGTTGTGCAGCGGGAGGATTCATTTTCCCAGCAGGGTCTCCCAAGCCGAGAATGAGTTCGGCATTTTCATCACGAAGCCAGCTAAAAGTACAGGAGTGATATCCTAGTCGATTCACATTTGCATTTTTTACGATGTATTCTAACTGCTGAGAAAAAAGCAAAGGGTAGTCAGCGGTTAGAAGCTGGCCCGGAGTTCCGAGTTTTTGCAAATATCTCAGCATCACTGTGGTTGCATTTCACTTAATACCTTGCCATGAAAAAATAAGGCAGAGGCAATAAGAAGTTAAACATTAGTAAGAAAAATGTTTGAAATGGGCTTGTCGATAGTCTTCAGTTTCTGAACAAATATCTGCGTCTATAGTAATTTCTGGTGATAAAACTGGCCAAATACGAATTTAATTAGGATACGAAAGAGATGACAGAAAAATACAGTGTTAAGTAGATTTTCCTATGCTCACAATTGTTAATTCTTCTCAAGATCTTATTATTTATGTTTGAAGTTTCGAGGTTTTAACAGTGTTTTTTATGTTGGCGTATGTGGCGCAGTGATTAGAAGCGTGCTACGGTATGCACGTGACATAGGTTCGATCTCGAATGACCAGGTCCTTCATTACTACGAGATCAGTAAATTGGTACCAGATCTGTTTGCGAGAATAAAAACACTGACTTGGCACACCATTTTCTGTAATCCTTTGTAAAAGCCAGACATGCATTGAATTCCTTTTACACTAGTAGGAATGGAGTCGAATGCGTAGCGTACTAATTGATCAACTTAATGTTTTGCTTTTATTTATCAGATGGAAAACGTCAACCATAGCTGTAATAGCTGTTTAGTAGCTATAATTTTTAAATAAAAATCGATAGGTGGTTTGAACACCTTGCTCTTACAGTGGGCCAAACGTTAATAAATGAAGTAATTAAATGAATATGGATAAGATTCAGATGCCGAACTGGTAAAGTGGGATTTGGTGATGTTCGGCACCGTCGACGAAACGACACAGTACGGTGGTGGACGAAACTCTGCACTTACGGCTCGCTCCGTAGCGCAAATGGAACACATTCGTGCCGGTGTGGGTAGTACAACACCATCGTCACCGATGGATCTGCTTCGTTCGCTTTTTCTACCGATGCTAATTCTTCTGCTTCGATTATAATAATGTTAGTCATATGATGTGTATGTGTATATGTGTAGGTGTATGTGCATGTGTATGTATGTGTGTATGTGTATGTGTTGCATTGTAGTTCTGGTGGCCTTACAATTCTTTCATATTGATTCTTTTTATGCCGACAGTAATTGACAAAGTTCAATCAAACACTGTGCTACTCTTCGATTTCTA
This sequence comes from Angiostrongylus costaricensis, assembly GCA_900624975.1. Classification (NCBI taxonomy): domain Eukaryota; kingdom Metazoa; phylum Nematoda; class Chromadorea; order Rhabditida; family Metastrongylidae; genus Angiostrongylus; species Angiostrongylus costaricensis. The sequence continues at coordinate 1,903 of UYYA01000157.1, read as the reverse complement.
TTCACGGTTTCTCTCTGTGGTTTTATTTTCTATTGATCTCTTAAATGAAAGTAAGCGAACATTCCGCACACCGCGAAGCGAGCGAAATACGCTGCTTTCAGCGACCGGTTGTTCTCCAGGTTCTGTCGCTTCAGCCAGCACTGAGGATGATCGGAGAATCGCTATCACGATTATCACCACCAATCATTTGCTAGTGTTTATGTAGCTCGAAAGCGAAAAGTCGAAACAATTTATGTGTTCCAGCGATCATTAGGTAGTAGGTGACGAATGATCGGTGTGATTCGTGTGGATTTCCATCACCTCAGGTAGTATCGCTCCAATATGTTCCATCGCCCACACTTTCTGTTTACGGTATCCGATTCGTTTGTGATTTTGCTTCACTTTTTCATTGTTTGATCCGTGCATGCACTTTGTCGTTATCTCTATGCTCCAATTCTCTGCCCATCATCCCCAGCGTGTTTTCTAGTCACCGATACCGTTTTGTTAAATCCCTTATTGAAGAATTAAGAGCTTTATGATGTCTTGACAGTGAAAATTTCCTTATATTATATTATGACCGCCGAGTCCTTGATAGATGATAAATTTATACGAATTATTTGTCAACATGTCAGAAACTTCAGGAACATGTTTTCTATCAACATGGAAAATTTACTTGCTATTTTAATTTTCATTTGGTATTAAGATTGAAGCCCGAGGGCGCCTGTCGTGCAGTGGTAAGAGGCAACACACACGTGGAATTGATACCCGCGCCCATGGTCCGCGAGACCCTTCATCCCTCTGCGGTCGGCAAATTGGTACCAAACTTATCTAGGAGGATATCAGCCATTATCATTATTAGGACCGTGAGTCATTGTAGAGGCCAGATATGCATTCAATCGCCTCCAAACGATGTCTAATGAAGTTGAATACATGGCGTATCCCTCAAGGATTGATCAACGCCGAGAGAGCTCTATCCTTTTATCTTTATTAAGACTGAAACGTGGAGAAAACTTGTCAGGCTGTGGACCAATAACAAACGAATGGGCGCTTTCCAAGCATTCTCTGAACATTCCATATATAAAACGGTTCACGAGGAATTGTTACATAGCATTCGCTCGTAGAAGTAATTTGTCAGCAAAAAAAACAAGTCACTTAAAAAATAAATTAGCCCTAATTTAAGACATCGTCACCGTAGTCGAGGAGTCCTCATAAGATCTCATAAAGATCTCTTTGCTGTATAAAATGAAGTAAGGAATGTGAATTTAAGTAGGCAATGTAGTCCCTTTTGTAAGTGACATAATCACATTTAGCAAATTACGTGGAAAGAGAATAAGACTAGCAAAAAGAGACAGATGTTGTGAAGTAGAAACTTGCGGCTGCAATTATGTCTTAAGTAGAGATGGAATGATACAAGTTTTCGGAGCTATCCATTCTCAGTCGAAGATTAAGATTTGTTAGCAAAAGCTGTGCTACCACCACCGAATATATTATTGGCGTGATCGGGTGCGGAACCGATGGCAAACGTTCGAAATCCGTAAGAACGCAGCTGACTTTGATCCAGAATCAGTCGCCCGTCAAAGACCGAAGCTGGATGTTGCATCATTGAGTAGATTTTTTTGTAGTCCAAAGTCTGAATAGTAATGGAAATTCTCACAAATAAACAATTTTAGATGCCCATCAAAAGTTCCAAAAAGAAAATACCACTGAATCAGAGATAAAGTGCGCAAGTCACTAGGAGGAGCAACACCGTATCACCTGTCACCTGTATCATCTGCAGTCCCGTTGATCGTCGAGTAACTCGAGCGGGCGCCACTAAATCTTACATTTTTGTTCCTCTCGCTCTAGGGACTCGTCGAGCATCATGTCCTGCTTCAAGGCTCTTTGTGAAGAAATCTGACCATCGGGTCTGTAGGCTTCCTGCAGT